>JAULBY010044143.1:0-12907 GCA_032358315.1 Ophiocytium majus
ACCCCGCCCCCCTCCCAAATACACACCCACAGCCTCCTGCTGTCAGGCGCCTACCTCTACAGCGGCGGCGAAGACGCATCCCTTCAGGAGTGGAACTGGGAAAGCGGGGAGGCTGTGCACTGCCACTCGGACGCGCACGCCCGCGTTGGCGGCGCAACGGGCGGAATTACGGCCCTAGCTGGCACTCCACATGCAGTGGTGACTGCGGGCTGGGACTCCGCTGTGAGGGCATGGCCGAGGCTGGAGCCCTTGGATGACGATTTTTGAAGGCGCCGGCGTTGTTCAGCAGCACTGTGGCAGCGGTGGTGCTGGTCAGCAGCAGCACTGGCAGTGGCGCTCAGCAGCAGCGGTGGCACTGCTTGGCAGCCGAAGCGACGGTGGTGTTCAGGGGCAGCGGCAGTGGTGGCGTTGCTCGGCAGTGGCAGCCCAGCAGCAGCAGCAGCAGCAACGGTGGCGCTGCTCAGCAGCAGCAGGGGCATCGGTGGTCAGCAGCAGCCGGGGCGGCGACGGCGCTGCTTACCAGCAGGTGCCCAGCCGCAGCAGCAGTGACGCTGCTCAGCAGCAGTGGTGGTGACATTGCTCAGCAGCAGCAGCCACTCTGCAGCAGCAGCAGCAGACACAGCCGCGTGTGTCAGGTGACGCCTTTTAAACACCTTCAAACAGCTGCGCCAGGCTGCCTGTGGAAACGGTGGCCGTAGCACACAGCAACAGGCTGCTGCCAGTGGCAGGACCCACCCCGCTGTTGTCGTTTGCTGCCGTGTTGCTGCCGGCGATGCAGCTGCGCCCGCGCCTGTTTGACACAGGAACGTGTGCAATACCTGTAATAACATTTTTATGTGCGCACGGGGCACCCATGCATGGCGCCAATCAACAGCGCGTGGGTGTGCATGCGCCCTAGAGGGCCCACAGATGGCGCTCTGCTACATGCAAGCAAAGCCTGGGCTGCTGACATGCAGCTAAGGACGACTCACATGAGAGGACACTGGCAGCACATGCTCATGCTGCTGACTGCCTCTGTCTCGGTGCGTTGGTAGTCGCAATCAAACTTTGCTCATAAAAAACCCTGTGCACACGCGCGACAGGAACAGCATGCGCAAAATACGCGGGTCTGCTCACATGTCCTCTGATGTAGCTGGTACCGGTACCAACCACACATCGCAGTATGTACTCTTATTAAACTCCGCTAAGCGCGCGGATGTACATGTAGTTTTATTTATTTGCACGTGTGGCCGTGCAAGAGCCCATGTCATGCATGCCAGCACGCCCACTGGTGGTCGTGGCACATGCCCGGCAGGGTGTGTAGAAAGTGCTAGTGGGCAGGCCTGAACATGTCTATGTAGTACCAGTACTGTACTACTACTACTGTAGTACCTACTTAAGTCAGTATTAGAAGTGTCTATGAGTGTGGGACTGTAGCAACCTACACTGCTGTAGGTAGTGCTGCAGACATGCAGCATGCAGCGCCAACCTCAGTGCACCATAAAGATCTTTGTGCCAGTCACTGGACACAAGTGCTTTCAGGCAAAAGGCTGTGAACCGCTGCTCCAGAGCCCACTCCATTGCAGCAGCTGTGACAGCTATTCTGCCGCCAGTTTGCCAACTGTGTTGGCATGTTAGCTTTGCTGCTGCTGGCCGAGATGCATGCATCCATCTCAATCATGATGATTGGAACGCCTGCAGGTGGCTGCCTGCTGCCTTTGTGTGTGCACACGCTACAGCAGAACTGCGTTGCCGCTGCACACCCGTGCTCTTGAACACCATGGTGCACTTGCAGCCTAAGGGTGCAGGCACTGCTGCTCACACACACATCATGCACGCAGCCCCGTCCGCAGCGCCCATCCCGGTGCATGCCATGCAGTGTCGGCAGCAGTCAAGGTGCCACACACATGAGAGCAAACTTTCCAAAGCGCGCAGGCGCACATGCAATGTGTCGCAGGCAACGTCCGCAGCAGTGAGGCGCTGGCACACACAGCATGCAAACGACACTCATGCATCGTGGAATGACGCATATTCATTTACTGGTTTTTGTGTGCGGCCGCGGGTGCACGCCGCAGCAGCACCGGCAACATGGTTGCACGCAAAGGCGTGAAAACAAGACATGCAACACACATGCCGAAGTGGTGCATACGCCAGTGGCTCTTCAGTTAGCGGTGCTCCTCAATCCAGCGCAGCACTAAGTCACGCTGAGCCCCGGAACGTAATGACGCCAGTACATAACGTGCACATCCATCAGGATCCCATGGGTATGCATTGGCGTGCGCCCACTCCAGCACGTGCAAGTGCGCGTTGCCTGCTGCATACGTGCATGTCCAATCACTCCAGGCACAGCCATTCGCAATTATCCACTGAAGCACGTGTAAGTGCCCGCTACGTGCTGCACACGTACATGTATAAGCATTCCAAGCGCAGCCATTCCCGCGCGCCCACTGCAGCACCTCCAGGTGGCCGCCGCTTGCTGCTGCTGTGCATGTGCGAGTATCCCATTCGTAGCCATTCGCGCGCGCCCACTGCAGCACCTCCAGGTGGCCGCCGCTAGCTGCTGCTGTGCAGGTGCGAGTATCCCATTCGCAGCCATTCGCGCACCCACTGCAGCACCTCCAGGTGGCCACCCTCTGCTGCTGCTGAGCATGTGTCAGCATCCCAGCCGCACCCATTCGCCCGCGCCCACTGAAGAACGGCAAGGTGGCTGCAACGTGCTGCTGCTGAGCATGTATCAGCGCGCCAGTCACAGCACCCTGAGGTGACCGCGACGTGCTGCTTTCCAGCAGGTGAGGTAGTCCCATTCGCAGCCATTCGTGCGTGCCCACTGCAGCACCCCCAGGTGGCCGCCTGCTGCTGCATAGACGCAGCTCCACTTGTCCATGCCACAGCCACCAGCCACTGCACACTGCAGGGCTTCCAGGCTGCCACACCTAGCAGCTGCTCGACTCACACAGCTGTATCTAGGGCAGCCAGTGTCCAACGCCCACTGCACCATGGCAGCGGAGGTGGCGGCGTGGGTGACACTGGACTCCCTCTTGTGAACGGCAGTGTAGATGCGCCTCCACTCGTGGCACACCGTTGCCACTTGCAGGTAGCACCGACGGCCCACAAAGAGCTGCAGGACATCGGTCCACACGCCCGTGCGTGCGAAACGATGCACATCAGCCATTGCAGCAGTAAGTAACACAGGTAAAGGTTGGTCAATCAGTGAGGCAAGATCCGAAGCCTGACATGTTTGACAAAGTTCGGGACCCAAAACAAGCCAACGCCTGCACCTTTCCAAGTGGCACACACATGCCACACAAGTCAGCCGGTATTTGTGTGCCCTCGACCACAGAGTGCCAGCACGTGATGTGATAGCTGCCGTGGGTAGTGGTGACGTGCAGGGCGAGCCTGCCTCACTTAACGGTGCAGACAGGGGGGGTGCGCAAAGGTCGACACATGCAAGCATACACCATGGTCGCTTCATGTCTGGGTTGCATGCCTCAGATGACTACCTAGCTGGTGGGTGGTGTTGCAGCTCAAACGTGCAGGGGTCGTTCTGCACCATCCGTCAAGCCCCAAGTAAGCCCCCCCTGTAAGACATACTTGTAGAAGTAGACAAGTTTCAAACTGGGCTGCCATGTACTTCGAGGTATTGCTTTGTCCCCTTCGAGCTGGCACGGTGACTCCCGCACTGGCAAAAAAATGTTGCACCTCTGGCAGACAAACAATTACACAGTGTGCACCATGTAATTATTCCAGACTCCGGACAGCACCAGCGTATCGAAACAGCAGTGGGCAAGATGTTGTTGCCCCTACTGTACTGTTTTTACACCACTGCCATTTGCCAAAAGTGGAAGAAGGAATTTCTGCGCATATGTACAGTGGCGGGGAGACCTAGAGTTTATCGCTCCTAGATGAGTTTCCATATGTACAGCAGGGGCCGCAGCCAGCTGTCACACGGTGGCTTGTCAGAGCTGGCCAACGCAGCTGAAGGTGTAGCAGCCGTGCCTAAACATCTCAGCATGAAAGCTCAAGGTCTGCACATCAGAAATGCTCATACGTCCTGCCACCGCCGCTGGTGCCCCCCCCGTTGGTGCCCCCCCCGTCTGCAAACGACCCTGGTGCTGGTGGTGCAGCTGAACAAGCCGCAAAAGAGGTGCTGGTCCTGTTGCGGCCACCACCATACCCGCATTCGGCGGGACCCAGCTGGCAAGGGTGCCGGCTTGCCTGCCCTTCACTATGTGAACAGCAGCAGCCAGCTTGAACTTGTTTCCATACCAAGCTTGCATGTCTGTGTGGAGAGATGAGGTGGCAGGCGCGCCGATGCAACATGCTGAACGTTTTTTAGCCCCACAAATGACCACAACGTGCACAGCCATAGCTGCAACAACAGTTGTGCATATGAGATTTGTGTTGGGGTCCCAGAGGCGCTTCTATGGCTAACTGCCCCCCCGGCTCCCTGGCCCAAGGTAGCAACTGGCCGTCCTTAAAACCCCACCCCACCTCCCTTGTACTGGCGACCCTGTTTTTCAGGAGGCGGCGGCCCCCCCCCCCCCCGTATACTGGCATGTCTACTTTAGTTAGGAGACGGCAGTTAGGGGCTGGTACATGCTACCATCTCTTCCAATTTAAGCCCCCCCTCCATAAATAGGGAGACTTTTAACTGGGCGGCCCTAATTACTCACCTCGCCGTTAACTATCCGTCCGTAGATATGTCTACGTCATCTCCCTTTAAACTGGTGTTTCCCATTTACTTCACCCCCCCCTTTGCACTGCCCGCACCTAAGTTACATGTTTTTGAGCCCCCCGCATCCAGCGCGGCCAGCACAGCCTGTGTCTGGGGGCCATGTATTGTTTCATGCATTTTTCACCGCCGAGAGTGCCGCAAGGGCTGCCGCAAGCTGTGAGGTGTGAGAGCTGGCCGGCGCAGCAGCATGGGCGGCACCTGCATGGGCCGCAGCAGCAGCGTGTGGCTCCTCTTATGCGAGGTGAAGACAGAGCTGTGCCCAGGTTGTGCCGTCGGTGCTGCCTCCCGCCCTACCGAGAGCTGCCCCACCGCCCTACCTCTGCCCCCGCCGACCTGCTGCCACCCCCCGCCCTACCTCCATGGGTGACCCTGGCGCTGCTGGTGCAGCAGCAGCAGCAGCAGCAGCACATGATCAAATTGTCACAGCAGCAGCAGCCCCCAACAGTTGGTGCTAGTGCTGGTGCAGGCAGCACCGGGCCACGGCCCTCTCTCGAACAGCATGCTGGTTTGCATGGCTGCTGCTGGGCAGGCTGCCTCGGCAAGGTATCAGCAACCTCTCAGTCCGCGAAATTGCTCAGCATCTCAGAAACGGCCAGCCGATAACGCGTGGCAACGTGGTGTTACTGGTGCATGGGGGGGTCCCAGAGGCGTCTGGGAAGCTTTCCCTAATTATGTACCCCCCCCCCCCCCAGGTTTTGACTAGCCGTTTCTCATGACTCCCACCCCTCGTTTCATTGCCAACCCCTATTTATGGAGGGGTTGCTTGTACAGCTGGGTGACCCCATGAAGCTCAGTTTCTTTTGATCCTGGTTATGAGCCAAGTCCCGGGTGTTTTGACAGGGGCGGAGTACAGTTAAGCCGCCGAGCCGGACACACATGTGAATCAACGCAGGTTTTGAGAAGGGGAAGACTCCTGCTCTGCGTTAATTGGACGGGCGGAAGGGGATTCACCACCGCCCGCGCTGCGGGTTGGCAGGCAGCTTCGGGTGAGCACTGTCGAGGGGGTGACAGAACTTGCTTGCCGCTTTGCGTGTGGTGGCAGAAAAGCGCACGTTTGTGAACTGGGGGTTGCGACAACAGCTGCCGACCGACCCACAAAGGGCAAGCCAGAGGAAGAAAGTGCTGTCATCCCCTGCGCCTACCCCTCCTGGGGTGCTGAAGTAGCGTCGCCTAACCCCCCTTGTAGCTCTCCGCCCGACGGTTTTTTTCTTTTGACACCTTCAAGGGGTCACCCAGGTGTAGACGGTACATTTTTCATTCACAAAGTAGCGATAAAAAAGCTGAGGTGTACTCATGCGTTTCCTTGTTCCCAGTTGGTGGCTACAAGGCATTACACCATTCAGGGCGCATTTCTCAGCTAGCCATGCCAGCAGCAACAGATCGCACATAATGCTTACTGGTGACACAATAGTTCTACTCCGTGAGTATTCATTTGCACTTGTGGGCGCGCAAGAGCCCATGTCATGCATGCCAGCATGCCCACGGGTGCCATGGCACATGCCCGGCGACACAGTAGCATATACCTCAGAAGTATCATCTGGACCAGCCACACTATGCACTTTGAAGTAGATGCTGCCAACATGCTGGAGAAGGCGTCCCACTCGCGCACTTGGTGGTAAGATTGCTGCCCGTGAGTCCCACTGAAAGGGGTGCAGCAATATCGACTATCAGCGCCAAAACTGACATGGCGTGTGCGCTGTACCGGCGAGCTTCATTAGGTAACTCTGAGAGGTGCAGGCATGCAGGCCCACTGAGCGCCACAGCCCACATGCGACCATAGGCTCCTTTGGGGGTTTCTGCCTTAAATTTGCCATGCACAACGCAGATACCCCCACTTGCGTGATGTCCGTGTGCAGGGCCCCGCCCCATGAAAGCCCACAGGTACACACGTGTCGCACGTGGCAGCGACGATGTCGACTGAGCCAGTGCCAAGCATGCCAACTGGCGCAGCAGGCAGCAGACTGCTGCTGCTGCTGCGGTTTTTGAACATGGGGAAGGAAGTAGAGCCTGGGCACGGCCCCTACCACATCCTGCCGCGCATCATGTACCAACGCGTGTATTTCTGCCGCCGCTCGGTGCCGCTCTCTTCGGTCGCACAGGCTGCAGCCGTCTCGCCCCCCCACCCCGGTCGCATGGAAGCAGCAGCTGTGTGAAATGAAAAGCCAAGTTTTCCGAGCCTGAGGAGCTGCTCACCTTGCAGCCGAGATTGCTGGGCATCCCTGGCGACACGCTCCTTCCCACGGGTTTCCATGCCTTTCCACGTCTCCTCCTCTCTAGCACCGCTGCCCTGCCGAGTGCTCCACGTGCGCTCCTTCCTTGGCTGGCTGGACGCAGGTGTGTGTGTTCCCTGATGATGATGATGATGAAAGCGATCAGAGGCGCAAGGCTTTTGCGCCCCGCACATAAAGCCGGCGCCCAGGACAGGCCTCATTTTGCACCCGGGCGGGCAAAAGCACGACAGCAGCGACAGCAGCACACATGCAAGCACACCCTGGGCTGCTGACATGCAGCTGAGAATGACACACACATGAGCGCACAGCACATGCCCATGTTGGTGGATGCCTGCTGTTTGTGTCACTGTGCTCTGTGTACACTTGTGATCGAACTTCGCCGCTATTTAACGCCCTGTGCACACGCGCAACAGGAACAGCATGTGCAAAATACGCGGTGTGCTCACATCGTAGTACATGCAGCACTATTAGCAGTGTCCTGCATGAGCATGGGACTGTAGCCTACTACACTGCTGTAGGCAAGTGCTGCCGCCATGCGGCATACAGGGCCAACCTCTGTGCATTGTGCGCGTATGAATTACGCTTCGTGCCAGGCAGTTGACAAATGGGCCACATGATTCTTGTCACGCTGCAGGTTGAGTAGAACACTTTTACTGCGAAGTCCTGTGCACACGGCTTGCGGTCGAACAAGGTCCAAATAGTACTACTCAAATAGTAAATGCCTACACAGTAACACCAGCACCGGCATGGCACCAGAGCAGAGCGTGGAGTACTTGTCCGCAGACGAAACCATCGCAGCAGCTGTGACGCTACTCCCCAGCTACGTCACCTGGAACATGCATTTCGCGCCGACGCTGCTGGCCGAGGTGCATGCATCCATATCAAGGACTCAAACACTCGCAGTTGGCTGCATGCTGCGATTGTGTTTGCACATGCTGCAGGAGAACTCTGTTGCCGCTGCACACCCGCACCCGCGCTCTTCAACACTTCCACTCGCCGCACTGCTGCTCACACGCAAATCATGCACGCAGCCCCATATGGATATCCGCAGCGCACATTCCGGTGCATGCCATGCAGTGTCGGCAGCTGTCAGGTGCCACATGTGCTCAAGCAAACTTTTGAAAATGTGCAGGTGCACATGTTAAGCATCGCAAGGAACAGCCGCAGCAGTGATGCGGTGGCACACCCAACATGTAAGTCACTGCAGGAGCCAGCTCGCACACCTCATAAATATCATAATGATTATGCAGTGTCATGCAGTGGTGTTGTGTGTGTGGCCGCGGGTGCACGCCGCAGCAGCACGTGCAACATGGTTGCACGCAAGAGGCGTGAAAAAAAGACAGAAGCGGTGCACACACCAGCGGCTTGACACTCAACGGTGCTCCTCAATCCAGCGCAGCACTGCGTCACGCTGAGCCCCAGGGAGTGATGATGCCTGCACAAGAGATGCACACATATCAGGATCCCATGGGCATGCATTGGCGTGCGCCCACTCCAGCACGTGCAAGTGCCCGTTGCCTGCTGCATACACGCATGTCGAAGCATTCCAGTTGAACCCATTCGCAAGCATCCGCTCCAGCACGTGTATGTGCCCGCCACATGCTGCACACGTGCATGTCCAAGTACTCCAGGGGCACCCATTCGAGCGCGCCCACTGCAGAACGGCAAGATGGCCGCCTAACGCTGCTGCGGAGCATGTGTCAGCATCCCGGCCGCACCCATTCACCCGCGCCCACTGCAGCACCTTGAGGTGGCCGTGACGTGCTGCTTCCCAGCAGGTATCATCCTCCCAGCTGCAGCCGTTGGCGCGCGCCCACTGCAACACCCCCAGGTGACCACCTCCTGCCGCCCGGCTGCAGGTCACCTCGTCCATGCCACAGCCCTCAGCCACTGCACATTGCATGACTTGCAGACTGCCGCACCGAGCAGCTGCTCGACTCACACGACGGTGTCTCGGGCAGCCACTGTCCAGCGCCCACTGCACCATGGCAGCGGAGGTGGCGGCGTGGGCGATGCTGGACTGTGTCTCGTCCACAGCGCCGTAGATGCGCCTCCACTCGCGGCACACTGTTGCCACTTGCAGGTACCGCCGAGGGCCCACCAAAAGCCGCAGGACATCGGTCCACACACCCGCGCCTGTGAACAAGTGCACACCAGTCACGGCAACAGTAATACACAGGTAAAGTTTGGTCAATCAGTGAGGCAAGATCAGAGGCTTGAGATGTTAACGAAGTCTCGGACCCAAAACAAATCAAAGCCGGCACCTTCAAGTTGTACACAAATGTCACACATACTTCGAAGTATGTGCGGAAAGTCTGTGTGGGCAGGCCGGCCCGCCGTAGGATATGCCGCCGCCTGGAGTCCCTACCTCACATATGCGAGTTTTGGTGCCCTTGATGAGAGAGTGCGAGCGCTTAAATAATTGAGGGTGGCGCTGCTACTGACGTGCAGGGTGAGCCTGCCTGACTTGGGGGTGCAGGCTGGGGCATGCGCAAAAGCCCAACACATACAAGCGTACACCATGGTAGCTTGGTGCCTGGGTTGCATGCCTCAATGAATGCATGAGTTCAAAAGGATTTCCTAGCAGTTGGGTGATGTTGCAGCTCAAACCTGCAGGGGTGGCTCTGCGCCGATTGTCAAGCCCCAAGTTAGCCCTCTTTGAAGAGTTGGACACATTTCAACTGGGCTGCCATGTGTAGTACTTTGCTTCGTGTACCTGGTATTGCTTTCGCCCCTTCAACCTGTCACTCCCGCACTGGCAAAAAAGGATGAGGTGCCCCTGGCGCAGGAACACAAGTGCACTCTGTGCGCACCACGTTCTACCAGAGTTCGGCAGCAACAGCACTGGGCAAGATGTTGCCCCTACTGTTTTGCACCACTGCCAGTTGCCAGTGCCATATGTACCACAAGTCCCATAACTATTTCTGCTATTTAGTTCAGCGGTGCAGCAAACTGCTGAAAACATGTCCATTCGGGCTGGGGTTGATTTATGACGTGCACGAACCCTGGAACTGTGCCGTGTCTCAGCTCTCAACTCCCCGATGGGCCCGAGATAGAGCAATTTGTGTGTTGACTTCCAAACCCGCTCCTGGACGCCCCCCCACGCGCGCTGAGCAGCACCACTGCTGTGTCGAGGCCCTCACAGGAGAGGGCATGTGAGCGCACACAAGTGTGGGCTGGGCTCACCGGCGTAGGAGAGTGTTACCATAAAGGCAGGCGAGCTGTAGCTTGCGGCACGGGTTCTCCAGTGGCCGGGCATGGCCTGCAGCCCCCACCCTTCGCCACCTCTGCCTTGCGGTGACCGCTGGCCATGGGCGTGTGCCAAACAAGTAGTCAGAGGCGTGGGGATAACAGGGCCGCGGGGGCGTATCTGCGACCCGCACGCCACTGGCACAGGTGGAGCCTACCAGGGAGCAGCAAACCCCTGATAACGCTCGCCCGTCCGCCCAGTGCGCCATGTGCGTGTGTGTGCCATGTTGCTGCCCTGCTGGAGGCCGCCAGCAGCACGCCCCAGCAACAGCACCAGGCTGCTGCCGACACACGCCGGTTGACGCACGGCCACTTTCGGTGCTGGCATAAGCCCTCATCATGTCACCACTCCCCAACGCACACGCCGCCGTCGTGTGTGTGTCGGGTGTGGTCGCCACCGTCGTGGTGCTGTGTGTGAGTGTGCATTTTTTGCCCTCCCGCCGAAGTTCAAAAATGCCGGTTTTGCGTGATTTCGAAACTGCGAAAACCGGGAAGCTCGGTTGAAATCGGCTGTAACCCGGCTCAGGAGTTGAAATTCGATGATTTAGAGTTATGGGCGGGTGTAACTTGAAGTTAGGCTGTCACATACATTCACGCTGGTCACCAGAAAAGTCGTGTGCAAACAAGTCTGTGTAGCGACTACAATAGCAAAATTATGGGACTGATGGTTTCTGCGCATGTACTACGTAGTACTATGTAGTAGACTCTTTGCGCTTGGCAATGCGGCAAGGGCAGCAGCCACCAGCTGTCACACTGTGGCTTGTCAGAGCTGACCAACGCAGCTAAAGGTGGAGCAGCAGTGCCTGGCTTCTCAGCACGAAAGCTCAAGGTCTGCACATCCGAGTTGCTCCTAGGCACCGCCGCTGCCGCTGGTGCCCCCCCCATCTGCACATGAACCTGGTGCTGGTGCCGCAGCTGAAGGAAACCGCAAATGAGGTGCTGGTCCTGTTGCGGCCGCACCACACCAGCATTCGGCGGGACCCAGCTGGCAAGGGTGCCACCAGCTTGCCAGCCCTTCAGTATGTGGGCAGCAGCGGCCAGCTCAAATTTTATGTCTTGCTTGTTCAGAAAGATGAGGTGGCATTTGCGCCGATGCAACCTGCTGAGCATTCTGCAGCCCCATAAACGCCACAAAATTGCCCAGCTGCAGCTGTTGTGCATGTGAATGTGCTGATGGAGCCCCGGAGGCGTTTCTGCGCCTAACTTGCTTTCCCCCCACTCTTTTGCCCAAGGTAGCAACTAGCCGCCCCTGATAGTCCACCGACCCCCCTCTCACGGGCACTCCAACTTGTATTAGGAGGCGGCAGCTCCGCTCACCCCCCCTTACTGTCATCCCTACACTGTACTTCCTTTCGCAGGCGGCAGTCGAGGACTGGTACATGCAACTCCAAATTACATGTTCTCTCAATATAGTAGTGATAAGAAAGCTGAGGTGTACACGTGCGCTTCCCTGCCCCCAGTAGTGTGGGCACAATCGTCACGCCATTCAGGGCGCATTTCTCAGCTATGGCCATGCCAGCAACAACAGACTCACACATGATACTAACTGGTGACACAGAATCATATACATCATAACTATTATCTGGACTAGCCACACTAATAGTCTATGTACTTCAAAGTAGGTGCTGCCAACACGCTGGAGATCATATACATCATAACTATTATCTGGACTAGCCACACTAATAGTCTATGTACTTCAAAAAAGGTGCTGCCAACACGCTGGAGAAAGCGTCCGACTCGCGCACTTGGTGGCAAGATTGCTGTCCGTGAGTGCCACTGAAAAGGGTGCAGCAGTATCGACTATCAACGCCTAAATTTGCATGGCGTCAGCGCAGTACCGGCGGGCTTCATTGAGCATCGTTGCACCATGCAGGCATGCAGGTCCACTGCTGCCACAACCCACATGCACCTTCGGCACAACGCAGGTACCCCACTTGCGTGCTGACTGCGTGCAGGGCTCAGCCCCATGAAGGCTCACAGGTACGCACGGGTCGCGCGTGGCGACGGCGATGTCGCGTGGGCCAGCGTCCAACGAGCCGAGCGGCGCGGTACACAGCACACGTCTGCCCTGCTGCTGCACACGTCTGCTGCACCTCCTTGGTTGCTGCTCCTGCGGTTTTGTGAAGCTGGAATGGCAGCACAGCCTGGGCTCGGCCCTACCACCTCCTGCCGTGCGTCACGTACCACTGCGCAGGCTTCTGCTGCAGCACGGTTCTGCTGCCTTCGCTCGCTCGCTGAAGCTGTTGCCGCTCCCCCCCCCCACGCCATATCGCCGCTGCTAACACAGACATCTGCACCAGGGTCTGGCGGTACCGACAGGCGTCAGCAGTCGGTAGCAGCAACACTGCCAGGTTACACGTCCTGAGATGGCCTGGGTGTAGCAAATTACCGCAGTTCGATGCACGCAACCGCACATGTGTTGTGCAGCTTTTGATGGTTCGTGCGGTGGGGTTGGGCGTGCAGTCCGCACGACGTCAGTAACGGCACGCGCACCAGTGACCCCGTCCACACATCTTGCTTACCACCAGCTACCTGTTCATGTAGTCTTGCAGCAAACCTTTTGTTCCTGGGTGCAACTGCTGCTGTATTGCAAAGACATCATGACATCTTGTCAGCAGCAGGCAAGGGCTGCAGCATGCTGTGCGTCGTGCCAAACTGCCAGCCTGGGCCAGCACTGAGAGCATTGCTGGTGGAGTGTGCACGGCTGGCATTT
>JAULBY010044154.1:0-12906 GCA_032358315.1 Ophiocytium majus
CAGCATACCCCCCTCGTTAACCCCGCCAGCCCGGCGTCAGCCTCGCGGGGGGGCGGTATACAGGGTCATATGACGCTACGTAACGACCCCCTCGTTAAGCAAGACCCCCGCGTTATAATCCGTCATTTACGGTAAGTCTTGTGCGCCACCGCTGCTGCAACTTGAAGTTGGGCGCCTCTGGCTGGTAACAAGAAAACCACTTGTGGGCAGGACTCAGCTGCAGCTGGCAATGCATCCTACCGGCGATGTACCGAGCTTGCGTGACGCCGCCATGCACTGCCAGGTGACGTAACGACCAGCGCGTTCCTGTTCTGTGTTTGCCATACCTGTGCACACAACCTCACCGCTTAGCCTACCAGCACGAGTGCACTAGGGATAGGCCCCCGTGTCTAAAGGATTGCATGACATATGTGGTGGTTGACACCATGCCACTGCCGCGGTGTGCGCGCACGCAGGTTCCACTACTACTTTGCCAAGGCCGAGGTGGTGGCGGGCTCGCTGGCACGCAGCCGTGCGGCCCAGGGGGGCGCCTTCGAACACCAGCTCGCGGCTGCTGAGCAGAACTCTGCGCTGCCCGGCACGCCATCCGCGCATGCAGGCTTGTCACATGTGTGGTTCCTCTTTGAGGTGGGGCAGCGGCCGCTGCGGCCACTTCAGAATCTGAAGCATGCTTGCACGTGTGAGTGCGGGGGGGATTTTGCCGCGGGTTGGCGGTGTTGTGGTACATCGCAGTGACAGGTGGTATGAAACCACTTGTAAACGATGTACACAGTGTGACGGCCGCGGGGGGGAGGGGTAGGGGGTGGGAGGGGGCAGTGGGGGTGAGATCGGCTTACTTGGTGCAGAGCCTGTGGTGCAACCGAAGTACTTGAAGTATGTACTTGGAAGGTACATATACACTGTACTCTCTTGCGTAGGCAAAATCAATACTGCAGTAGTAGTACAGCAGTAAGACTTAGTGTATAGACAGCACGGAAGATTGGGCACTGCATAATCCCCAATGTGCTAGCACTGGAAGTACAGTAACTGCTGTCCATTCATAGCGGTTTTATTTGCATGTGGCGAACAACTTGAAGACTCATGCCATGCATGCCAGCGTACAAGAATCCATGGCACATGCCCGGCACCGTATGCATGTATACAGACTCACAATCTGTGCCAACAACAGCAAGAAGTGCTGCCAGGTAGGCCTGAGCCACTGGCATTATAGACTTACTTGAAGTATTTCCTAAAGTGTCCTCAGTGATACCCTGGATAACATTGTTTACATGAATATTGAAACACTTCAGAAGTAGAGTACGATGCAAAGCACCCCACAACGTGCTCTGTGTCAGCTGGTGTCCAGCACGACGTCGTCCCAGCGGCCACTGCTGTGGTGACATGCTCACATGCACCACACTGCTCTGCCAGCTTCGCATGCATATGCCCGAATGCTAACTTTGACAAGTTCCGTTTCTCGCCGCTGCTGCACTACTTTATGCTGGTGTGGCCTAGGCGACACGTGTTTTCAAGGCCATTCTGGACTGCCAGAGCTGCTATGAGTCCATGGAGCAGGCTTTGGGGCCAGACATGCAAGGGCAAGTCCTCTGTAACAGTTACAGTACTACTTCTGAAGTAGTAGACTACTAAATGTTGTGGCCTCGCGAGCGGCAACAGCAGTAGTGCCAGCAGCTCTGTGTCTGACAATAGTTCCTGTCATGCATGAAAGCATCTGATGCAGAACAAGAGTGCATTGGCTTGCTGTCGAGACACAGATACGGATGCAAAAAAGCAATGTACTTGTCGTTTCTTGAAGTTAATAATATACTATTACAGTAAGCACGGTGACCGTTTCTTATCCCAGGCTGTTACAGTACCAATGCGGTTCCTCGCCGAGCAACTGCATTGGTACACTCTGAGATCAGAAACAGTCACCATGCTTACTAGTATAATTCCAAGACGACAAGAAGACAGCAGACACACAACCTATTATGCCAGCCAGCAGCAAACCCAGTTGCCGGCATGCCAGCAAACTCAGTGCTGTCTGCCTGCAACAGGGGCTCGTTGCCGGTGATTGCATCTTCAGTGGTGTTGCTGCATGCACCTCTGAGTTAAGAAACACCAGTGTGCCAGCACAGCCTAGATTAGTGTGACAGAAACCTACTTAAGAAGAATTTAAGGTTGCGAAGCCCAGATACCGCCGTCGCTGAGGCGAAATGCCAGGGCGGAATGGGTGTGACAGTTGTGGGTTCACAATCTGCCCACCCACTGCACTCCATTGTCATCACCAGTAAGCCGTCTGTTTCCACCTCGCATGCGAAATTACAGCTTCACAACGAACCGCACACCCCGGCCCACCTCCAACGGTCACTCGCGCAGTTATATGCCGGCTGATCGCCAAAGGCTCGCACTTCGAAATACTTCATGGCGGGGTGTGTGGCTGCACTACATTGATCATGGTTTCTGATGCATGGCTATTGAAATGAACTTCTTGAAGGCGTCTGTCACTGGCAGTTTGTTGACCCGGGTGAGGCGGGGGTGCTGCAGTGACACTGCCCACAGCCTGACTCCCTACACCACCACCTCACATAAACAAAGTATGCATCGTTTGTTTGTAACAGTTTTGTAGGGCTTCTGAACCAGCAGTCTGCTTCGGGTTGTTGTGCACACGGGTCTGAAATGTACACTCTGTGTGACAGTGGTTGGTCGCTCTGTCTGGCCAGTCCCATTTGGATTGGTCCCCATCGTGAATGGCGCGCGCACTGCAGCGCCGCAGCATGCCACAGCCACGTTGAACCCTGGGCCAGCTGTGCATGCGTAAAGCACCGCTGCTGCCGCCGCCACGCCCGCCGCCGCCAATGCTGCCACTGCCGCCGCCGCGTCGCTGCTACTGGCATCACCATTGGCACCGCCGGGCGCCGTAATGTTGACCCGTCGCCGCCGCTGTTGCCGTCGCTGCCGCCGCCGCCGCCATCACCACTCCTGCCGCCGCCGCCGCCATGCCCATCTGCAGGGCGCAGCTGCAGCCGGGAGTGGACATCGGCGACAGAACGCCTTGGACGGCCATTTCCGGCTTCACCCCCGCCATTGCTGGGCTGCCGTCATACCGGCCCGATGATGTGCAGGACCTCATTGAGCAGCAGGGGATGCTGCCGGGGCAGCAGGTGAGGGCTCTTCAAGTGATGTGAACAGTACAGTGCACTCATAACTTAAGGTGTTTGATGTTACATTATGTACAGTAGTGCGGTAATCGGTTTGTGCGGGGTCCAGAGGCCTGTCACAGAACACATGATGCTAGCGGGATGTAGTAGGGAAGTGGATGATGTATACAATGCCCCATTTGGTTCGATGCCAGTCTTGCTTCACAGTGACTGTCGGGTGCTAGGGGAGTGTCACTACCCCGCATTAAATCGCCAGTGCACTGTATCCGTGACAGTCAATGACATGTTGGTGTGGCGTCAAGCCGCATATTTTGAATGCAGGGGTGGAGGCACACACTGGCGAGATGCCAGCATGTGGTGGTTCGGTTGGTGTCACCAGGTGCAGTGGCAAGTACTGCTGACGAAGCAATTGTATTTAAGTGAGCACTTCTTCTGAGGAGAGAGAGAGAATCTGCTGCGCCAGTCGCGCCATCTGAGGCATGTTCTTCCCCCTGGGCCAGCTGGGGGTGGAGGCGCGCCAACGCATACCATAGGTGATGGTGGTGGAGCCCATCCTGACAATCGCTTTTGGGGGATAATTCGATGTATTATACATACACGTGTACTACGCAGTTTATTTTAAAGTACTGCACAACACACATGGCACCACCGTCAGTCATGGCGTCCCGTGCGCATGACATCTGTCACTGTCACCTTGAACACACTTTGCTGCAGCCAATGTTGGCCACCTGGTAGTTGTCATGTTCCTGTGAGCAGGTGCGCACAGGTGGTAAAAACTGCTGCACCACTCAAGGCTCTTTGAGCATTGGCACCTGGCAGACGTGTAATGCTATCATGATGGCATCAGCAGGACATAATGTCATCATAGCCAAGCACGGATGCAGCTAAGCACAGATGCAGCACACACTTTGATGCTGAAGTGGCCTGTACACATGCGCTGCTTGATGCTGACAGTGTATTGCTGCTGTCTTGCACGCCCCCCCCACCGCCTGCGCCTGCCAGGCCAAAGTGGTGGCACGCAACAACGTGGTGAGCAGCATGCTCACACAGCTGGCGGACCCACTTGCCGGCACTGCCAGCTTGGAGCCAATGGTGGCCGCAGCCACCGCAGCCAAGAGATGCTTCTTCCCGGTTGTGCTCGGCATCGACATGCGGGTGGTACAGGTGGGCATAATGAAGCGCCAGCTGCGCGCCACTGCTGGCAATGTGCCAGCATGCAGTCTCGGGGGCAGGTGGTGCCACGCGAAGCTTTGCCATGTCGCGGCATGCTTTTTCCCCATGCATGTCGCATGCTGCTATCGATGGTGCTTGTGTAGCACACGTTGTGCTTCGTCCAAATCTGAGGTAGTGCCGCACCAGCGCCTGAAATGTTTCGGAGCTCGAGCTTCACAATAGTTCCAACTAACCACCAATGGCAGGAATATGGCAATTTATCTGTCAACCGGGCACCCATTGTGCCAACCATATCATGGACCAAGTTGTTGGCCTTCGCTTCAGGCAACTTTCAAACAGCCTGGGCACTTTTCGCATTCAGCTGGGATGGTTGCAGGTTGTGTGTTTGGGTGCTGCAGCTCTGTAAGGCGGATGCGCACATGCTAGACAGCCTACCACAGCAGATTTCGAATGCAATGCCGGCACCTTGCCCAATCTAGACTTAGTGCGCTCATACTATTAGTGAAGCAGGTAGCTGCGAAGCTGGGCCCACCCATTGGCAACGGCAGTCACAACTCCTGCATCCCTGCAACCAGTCCCCGTGTTTACTGACCTCCCGAGGCAGCCCAAACTCGTACACCTGCCCTGCCCTGAACGCCATATCTGCAGGTGATGCACATACTGGTCAGCTGCCACCCCACCTCCTACCCCGCAGCACTTGCTGCCGCAGCGCAGCTGCGCACCATTGCAGAACGCCTCTGCACAGTGCTTGGGCCGCGGGTGCTGCGCTGCCCTGCCTACAGCCCGCTGGTGCTCGCCATTGAGACCGCCTTTTTACGAGGTAGGTGTCAACATGGCACCAAGTGTGCTGTCACGTATTCATTCGGTTTGTAGTCCAATCATGCAGCATTGCGCCCACTTCCGTGCTCTTGCCAATCAAGACTGCATGCGAGTGAAGTGTTACCTGGACGTTTTTTTTCCATTTCTCGGCATCGCGGCGCCGCGTGTGCGCCCCAAATGGCGACCTAAATAGAGGTTTAAATAGAGGTTTGAAGCATGCCCAACGCTCAACAAGATTGACTCCGGGATTGTCACTGGAGGGTGAGATTAATTGAAGTTTAACATCGTCTCATTGGCAGCCACCACTGTAACAACATCATGGCTGGCGCACCTGATGGGTATCGGCTTAGCCCTCCCCCAACTCTTACACTAACAGGCACGGTGTGGGATCTGTAACAACACTTTGTTTATCACATATTATTGCACAACATGCTGATACAGAAGCTGGTACGTAGTATTAATACTCTGTTAACTACTTGATTTCTTCCCACTTGATGGCAAGACTTGGTGCACAACGAGCCTCAGGCTCTCTGAGGCGCTGTGCAGCTGCGGCACTTGTTGGCGGTATGCAACCTTCAGGCCTCAGCAATCATCATGTCCCCAGGGTACCCTCCGTAGGTGCACAGCACTGTTAGCAGTTGCTGCACGCAAGCGGTGCAAAGCGTGTGATGGGGGCTCGGGTGCTGCGCATGCCAAATGTAAGCTGGGTTTGCAACAACCTGCCTCTACCTTGACACTTTCCGAGAGTTGCCAACTTGAAGTCAGTGACGGCCAGTTTAAAGTTTCCTGTGTATGTCTTTCTTTTGTTTGCTGAGCACTGGCAGGAGGGCTGCCTGCAAATGCTGCTGCTGGTCCTGAACACCGTGACTGAGTTGCCGGGCCTGATCCGCTTTCCGGCGTGGTGGAGCACAATGTGGTAAGTGCGAGGCTGCAGTGCTGACAGCCGCATATTATGCAGCAGCGCTTTGAAGCACAGGCCATGCCCAGTGGGTGGTGTGTCATGGTGCTTGCTGAGCAGTGCTGCGTTTTTTGCCTGAGTCAGGACAGCTGAGGTCGTCAAGTTGGTTACCGTACTGTTTTATTTCAAGTAGAAGTATGTAGTAGCCGTATGGTGCTCAGGCACTGGCAGCCGCATATAGCAAATTGTTGAGTGTCCTACTGTGGAGCATAGGCCTCTTCTCACATAGGCTGCGACAGCGCAGATGCTGCCGATAGTAGGTGTGACCTGCTGCACCTGCGTGCCTCCTAGAGACTCCGTGCTCCTGGTCCCATTGCTGTGGTGCTGCGCAATGCGGTGGCCCGCTGGCCCGCCGGCCCGCAGAGTCTTCTTGCCAACTTGTGCAATGTCGTGCTGTTGTGACGATACTTCTCCATGCCATCCGCGTGTGTGCAGGTGGGTGGCGGCGCTCCTCCACAGCGCGGGTATGCGTGACCACTTGAACTCCTTGGTGCGCGCCTTCAATGGCCTCAACATGGTACTAACACCGCCTCTGCCAACAGACGCTGAGGGGCGAGACAACATGTGCCGCCACAGGTGATTCAGAATGCCATGTCACAGACCAGTGAAACCGTTCAACATTACGGCCCACGCACATTTACCCGTGCGCCTGTCACCACTAGCGTTTGCTTTGTGTGATATTAAATACTGCTGTTACACAGAGTAGTGCTAAGTGACTGGTGTTACATGTATTTGGAAGTCTCTGCCCTTGCATCGCTGTGGCTGCAGCGAAATGCTACGACGAACAACATGCTAATAGCTTCGTTCCGGCACAGCTGAATGCTACTTCAAGTATGTGCTTGTTGTGAGGTACCAGTGTCTGTGTACATGCTACAGTAGTACTCCGAAGTATGACGAGAAGTACCACAATGATTATCATACTCAGACACATAGCGAAGCATCGGCGTGGCGCTCAGCCTGGCGGTGCGCATGATTGTTGGCTGTGACAACAACAACGACGACAACACCAACAACAGTTGGCTGATGCCACTGGCCCACTGGCCAGGTCAACTTCAGTGCGATCCAGACCCATAATCAAGTAATTCAGACGAGAGCAATTTCACAGTTCCTCCTAAGTGAGCCCCCCTAGATGGCCTTTGAAAGAAAAGTGGACGCCACCCGCCTTGTAGCCCTTGAAATTCTGCGTCTGCTGGTTAAATTTTGGTTGAAGTTGGACATCATGCTCAGCAGATATGTTGAAGTTTCAAACTTCAACTTCATTTATAACTTCAACTTCATGAGTGCACAAACTACAACATATCTGCTGAGCATGTTGTCCAACTTCAACGAAAAATTAACCAGCAGACGCAGAATTTCAAGGGCTACAAGGGGGGTGGCGTCCATTTTTCTTTGAAAGGCCACCTAGGGGGGGCTCACTTAGGAGTAACTGTAACATTTCTCTGGTCTGAATTATCTGATTATGGGTCTGGATTGCACTGAAGTTGACCTTATAGGTGTTTATATTATACAGAAGTACTTCCGAAATAAATGTCTTTATTTCTAGTGCGCTATTACTAAGAAATCTGTAGCGCAAACAATCAGAGGCAGCGGGGGGAGTGATGGCAGCATGCCCTCATGATGTGGGCACACTTAGTAATATGTGTGTGGCTTATGTTGTGTCATCAGTATGGTTGCCGAAATCGTAATTTCTGGACATGACGGTCAATTACGATTCCGGCAACCCTAGTCATCAGCCGTGGCACCTCGGACTCTGCTGACTGCGAATACACGGCAAGCATTCATGGTAGTGGTGCATCACAGCCTATCGATGTCTCACAAAACGTCCTAAAAGTTCTAAAACATCTTTGCTGTGTTCACCCCTTTGCACGGGTCCGCCCAGGGTGACGGCCCCTACCGGTGAGGAGGCCTAGAGTTTATCGCTCTTAGATTGAGTTTTCATATATTGACGGTGGGTACCAGTAAATCATACTACAGTGTAGTAGTATGTGCAGAAATTTCTTCAGTGCTGTGCGAAAAATACAATTGGGCCTAATGGTACTTCGACGTATATACCGGTAGTACTGCAGTAGTAAGGAAGGGGTTCAATTATGGAACACTACTTGCCCTCAATTCTAGATTGAGTTTTGATGCGTATGCATGGAGTACCACTTCCTCATGAAACGGTATTTAGAACACCATAATGACATCGTACATAGAGTTCTTTTGGTGGACGTCGAAATACGATGTGAAATCGTTAGTGCTGTAGCCCTGGCCTATCACCAATCACTGACTTGGCAGCCTTGAACCCAGCCCACAGCAGCTTACAAGGACAAAGCGTCACCACCTGCCTGTGAAGTACCGGTACTTCTTCTGGACATCCCACGGCAGCACAAGTGAAAGAAACCTACAAGGTTGCTAACCCCAGACACCGCCGTGGCTGGGGCAAAATGCCAGGCCGAAGCCTTTGGGGTGGTTTGCCCACCTGGTCAAACACCATACAGCCCCCGCACCTACACGCGCTGGTCAGTGTCCTCAAGGGCTAGGGATGATGCAGAGGGAAGTTACTAGTATAGCAATAGGGCTTACTTGTGCGATGCCGACACGAGTAGTTCCATTCAAGTTTTTGCACCTCTTTTTTGCTTTTTTGTGCGCTGAGCAGGGAGGATTATGTTGACCATGAGGCGGAGGTGACCATTCCCATGGGCAAGGGAGAAGTCACCATCTTGATCAAGGCCAAGTACTACCTGGTCCGCAAGTAGGGATACCCAGGTAGCCACTGGCATACCCAGGTATTACCTGGTCCTACTGGTACTTCGTACCAATAATTCGAATTATTACTGTAAAATTTCACCATGGTACCGGTACATGGTACATGGTAATATTTCAGTATTTTTTTAAAATCTCGTACTGTGTGTATGCATATATTGTATGTATATGTACATGTATGTGTATACCGTGTGGTACTTCAGAAGCACAAATTTTGCAAACCTCAATTTTAAAAATAAATGAACGATTTTCTTTACTAAATCATGAGCCTCTCCGAGATCATCACGGGATACAAAATACGTCGTTTGTTTCACAATTTGAATTTGCGAATCAAAATGGGAACCCTGACTTCGTTGAATGGCAAAGACAACGCTGGTTGTCGCTCAGTTCAAACGAAGGCAAAGATGATCATCCTCATTACCACAAAATTTTGGTCATCCGGAAGCAGGGCGTGAGTTTGCATCCACGATTTGTCATCTAAATTGCAAGTTAGTTGAACTTGTGTGTAGCACACTGGCAGTTCATAAGGGCCACAAGGCGTTGACGACATTTTGACTTCTTCAGCTACTCTCTTACAATTTAACAGGTTTTTCAGAAGTATTATATATTGATGATGAATATAGAATTTAAAATCATGCTCTATGATGATGCGGCGGTTTGTCAAGTCACAAATCTCGTGGGAGAGTATGTATACCCTACCATGGCGCGTCAAGTTGAACGCAGTAGCTATTGCTCTGCTACTGATGTGCTTGGCGTCCCAGCAAAAAATGCTAAATTGTCAAACGTGCACTGCTGCTGCTGTTGACCTTGGCATACACAAATCACCAACAGGTTCAGAAGCTGGACCCATCTCAAACGGCGGCACTCTAAGTCGCCCGCGCATGCGCATGCGAATGTGTCTGCACCGATCGACACTGCAAACGAAGCATGCAGTGCAGTGAGTAACTGGCAGCAGAAGACACGGCGTGTATACGGTCACTGTAGGGGACCTTTTAACACTCTTGACACAAGGGATGTTGAGGCAGGACATTGTAAACAGAAAACAGAGTTGGAAGATGGTGCCGCTTAAAAAGAAAAGAACAAGTTGAAGTCAATTACTGCCCCAGCCCCGCTTGCGCCTCACGTGTACACACGGCAACACGAAGGTGCACGTGTAAGCCTATTAGAGGCGATTGTTCTGAGCGTGCCCCGCTTAAGTAATTACGACCCTATAGGCAGGTTGAGCTGTGCTGCCATGGCAAGACAGCTGCTGCTGCCACCGACTCGGACCAGCAGTCACTGTCACAGTGCTTAGCCTAGATGGTGACGCGCCTAAGCAATGCACCCACGGTATTGGCCTGAGCACACTGATGTCAGCGCATACGCGCTTGGCTCCTTCAAGGATGCATCTATGCTGCAGATGGGCTCGAACAGCTTCTGGGCACTAAAGCATGGCTGCTCCCAGATGGTACTACCGCCTTCTGGCATCCCAGGGAGAACTGTGCCAAATAAGACTGCGGGGGGATACTGCTGCACGTCAGGTAGTACAAAGCATGCTGAGCCAGCCTCAGGGCAAGTGGAAGCGCAGGTCTGAGAATTTACTGGGTCATTGATGTCACACAAGCCACCCATGACCCATGCATAGCATCGCGCATTTGCCTCCTCCACATCCACACCCTTGCCTTCGAAATACTGGAAGCACTGTGTGACAATCATGTCCGGAAGGTTGCACATCTCACGTGCCGTTGCACGCAGGGACGCCACCGCCAGGTCGCACCTCTGCAGCTGCACCAACTCCTCCTGAATGCTCACCAGCATGCCGGCGACAAGTACTATGAAGGGCAGCATCCCCCCGAGCTCAGTGAAGTAGAGCTTGCACATCCAGTGTTGAAGGGCCTGACACAGCATACGCGACGCACACATTTGACACCAGGTTAGACGTTCCATAATGATCTTGGCCGGGGATTGTGCCACAGTGCAGTGATTCAAGTTGGTCATGCATGCTATAGCTTTTTTGACCAGTCTAGGGTCTGGTCGAAATGCATTCTAGGGGCTAACGCATTGAATGGCCTATTTTGCGATGCAATGGGCGCACATTTTCCAAATGTGTTCACGAAATGTCGCAGGAATGCATCCAGAAATACTCAACAAATGCACTATTTATAAATGCATTTGTCTGGCATTTTTAATGCATTTCAGGTGCATTCCCAAAAAATGTAACATATACTTGCAGTATTTCCCAGTGCATTTCCGCCAGTTGCTAGGTAGTACCATATAATTATACTACACTGTAGTACTTGTACTGTACGAAGTAGTAATAGCGACACACCAGAGTGGCAGTTGTTGCATATGGCATTGTGCACACGTTGGTATTGTCGGGTAGTAGTACCATTATTTATGGCATACAACACAAATCTTATTACTGGCATGTTTTATGGCATACAACACAAATCTTGTCAATGGCATGTTGCCACGAAGCTGAAACATGTGTGAGTGGCGGCCTTTCTGCTAGTACAGAAACACGGTGGCCCACACTACGGTAACCGTAGTGACTTCAACCCTGAGGCTTAAGGTCTGCCAGGCACTACAAGCAATTGAATATCGTAACGCAAGCTGCCACATGGTCTGAAAGCTGCACCACGTACTGGTGGCGGCACATGCAAAGCGCACGAACATAGTATTACTTGCAGTGTTGGTAATAATATGTAGGCTTGCAAACCTCTGCACGTAGGAACAAGTGAGACAACATGTTTGACACAGTGTCACGCTCTCGCACTGTTTGGCTGCTGCTACACTGTTGCAAGTGTTAAACAGTGCTTCGAAGTATTTGTGACAGCCAATCATGATGCGACCAGTGCTTGCCATGCTGGACCAGGTCCAGAAAAGGGCTCCAAAACACACAAACCGAGTTTTGGAAGTGTGCGTACTGTACAGCCACAATGGCATTCCATAAGTTATTGCATGTCGGCTTTTAAACAATGATTTTGTGTTCAACTTCGTAACTTGTACTGTGACTTCATGCCAAAGTTGTACCGTGACGAAGTACATGTTACGTGGCTGACACATCGCCAACCGGTGAAGGCGAACTTAATGCATTACAAAGCAGACCAATCTGGTAGGAAGGCCGCCCTTCAATGTGAATACTGTGTGTGTACTCACCAGGTACAGCATGTCGTAGTAGGTGTTGAGCGTCGCCACGAGCCCTTGTGTCCGCAGTGGAGAGGCTGGAACCCGTTCCTCCGCTTAGCCCTGTAGTAAAGCCCGAACATATCCGAGTCCATGGCTTGCACATGTGTGATGAGGGCCATCTCCTCGTTCAAGTCGTCCAGCACATCACTGATGTCCGTGCTCCGTATCTCCACCTTCAGCTCCTGCAGAGCTTGCTGGACCCAGGCTTTGAACGCCTCAAGGGCATCTGGCTCTGTGCAGCCACGCACAGCACTGACAAGCCCTAGCCAACCTGAGTAGCCCCCAAGGGAATCACCGGAGCCGCACTAACGTGTCGATGACCGATATTGCAGTACTCAAAATGCACTATCCCACATCCTGCAACCCCCTACCTCGGCGGCCGAAGCCACCGTCCACCATGCAAATGTCACACCTGCAGGGCTCCACATGCAGCAGCATCCCTGCACAGAAGCCACGGCCGTCGTCTGACAGCCCGTTTAGGGTGTCCAGATCATCAACGGCCATGCCGTACAACTCCGCAATCGACGCCGTGGTGTCGCCAGGCATGATAAGGTGGGTGGCGCAGAAGGTACGGGGACGGTCTCTCGGCAGGGTCCTGTAAAGCAATGCATTCAAGTTGTGCAGATACAGTTTACAACAGACACCACAAACAAGAAGTTATGGACAGATTGGGTATACCATAGTCGACTATAGTCTATTCAGATGCAGAGGCGGTCAACTCGTTCTATGCCAGTGGTAGCTTCTAGCAGGCACTGACAATAATTGCGAATGGTAGCCTAAGGGCCCGGCAACGTGTTCAGTCCTTGCTTATATTATTATTAAGCATATTGTGGGAACGGCCTGCATTGCTGTGCAGTTCCTACCCAGGTCCTGTACAATTCCTGTAGAGCACCTTGCTCTCTC
>JAULBY010044165.1:0-12904 GCA_032358315.1 Ophiocytium majus
GATCCCTTTTTCTGGTCATGCGCACCGTGTGCAAAGGGCTTTCCGCGCCCTAAGCGGAGTTTAATAAAAGTACATGCGGCTGTCACACTATGGTAGCCCCCAGGTGAGGTTTCTTCTCTAGTGATTGGCACACCGTGGGGATTGCCTATTCACACCTTTTGCCACCCACAACACCATTGGGGGGGCACCACCACTGGAGCAGCCACCACAACCGGAACCAGGTCGGGAGCCGAGCGGGGCGTCCGAGTGGGCAGGCCGGCGCGCCGTAGGACACACCGCCGTCTGGACTCCCTACCTCACTGTGACACCTGTGTGCGCCTGGGTGCTGCTAGGTGGCACTGCCGTGCCGCACATGCTCACGGCGCTCTGGCACTGTGTGAGGAAACCGGCTGCTTCCTGCACGTCGTGTAAGATGCGCCCAAGTAAAAGCTGCAGCAACGACTGCGTGTGGCAGATCGCGCTTGCGCCTGACCGCCTCTAGTGCCAGCGAAACGCGCCCACGGCCTCGAGACGCGGCTAATTCTCAGATGCAAGGCACAGCGCGCGGACAGCCGCAACCCCACTGCTCTGCCAGGCCATGTCTGCGACGCCAGGGAAGCGCCGCATTGTGCGCGCCGCAAGTTCGCACATGCCAGCCTCCCCATATGCGCGCGCAACTTCCGCACTTGTGCACCCGAAGCGCACCCCCCTCCCCACTGCACATCAGCAGTGCTGCGGCTGACATGCATGGCAGCTACCGCCGCGGTGACAGCGCCAGCCTGAACGGCACGCGCATAGTTGGAAGGTACCTGGCACAGCACAGAGCGCTCCCCGTGACATCGGGGCTCGCCGTGTGGCGATGCAATGCCTCCACCGCAAACTCACACCAGCTGCACATGCAAGGCCACAGCAAGAGGGTGACTCAGCAGGTGACTCGGCGGCGGCGGCAGTAGACAACCGCAGTTTTCTATTGCATGGCACGGGGGGGCCACACCAGTCCATACTGAACTCGCACTCGAATGCCCACGTGCAAGGGAAAGGGGGATCAGGGGCTGCTTGTTAAAATTGTGCACCGGGGGCGGGCAGCTGCTGCCTGGCCCCTGCACGGCGTGGTGCGCAGTGCCGCGGGCCACTACAGCACATGCAGCTGCCACAGCTCATGGGGGCCAAGGCCACCAGTGTCAGCACGCCTGCAGCCGCAGCTAAGCAGAGCATGCTGCTGGGGGAAAGGGCGGGCATGCACCGCCACACACAAGTGCATGGGCGCGGACGGCAGCAGGTGGAAAGACTGCCGCCGCACTTGCGGCAGCGGCAGAACAGCACGGCCGCCTCTCGACGAAGTGCCCGCGCTGCACCTGCAGCGACGCTCAGCAGAGCAGGCGCCAGTGGCAGCGGCCGCCACAACTGTGCGCAGCTGTACAGCTGTGCGCGGCTGTGGCACGCACGCCATGGCATGGGCGCTGCAGCGCCGCTGCCGAAAGTGCGCGCCTGTTACTGCTGCTGCCGCCGCTGCTGCATGTGACAGACCCGATGCTGCTGCTGTTGAGCACCACTGCCACCAAAACCGCCGCCACCACAGCCGGCAGCAGCGCAGCACAGCGGCTGCTGCACTCCAAACCCCACCACAACTTACCACTGCCGGCAGCAGCGGCGGCTGTGCACGCTGTCAAACCCCGCCACCACTGCGACCACAACTACTGCCGGCAACCACCGCCCACTGCTGCCAGCAGCAGCACGGCAGACCTGCTGCAGCACCACAGCTGCGGCTGTAGGGGCTGAGATCGCCCACTGCTGTAGGAGCTGAAGCAGGAGCAGGTGTCGGCAACACACGGGTCCCCCACACAGGCATGGGGCTTCAGCCCACTGCCACCGGTCTCTGTGCTGTGATTGTCGTCAAATGCAAGCTCGCAAAACCTGCGTGTGCGTGGGGGTTGCAGGGGGGGGGAGCAAGTTGGGGTGCCGTTGAGCAGGTGCACAATTGTTCTCGGGGAATTGCGGCAGTGTGACCATGGCCGAGCTAGTCATGCAAGACGCGGGCGTCTTGCTTTGGTCGGTACCCCTAGCTGGCATTGAGCTGAATCATGTCAGAACATGCCATTATTAACTTGCAATTGTCTTACGACAGGCCACATGCCATTTTTCAGAGATCATACTTGGAAGCACTACAGTCGTATACTACAGTAGTACTACAGTAGTACGTGTACATCACAGATACATTTTGACAGAAGCAGAACAGGAAGGGCTCCTGTTGCAACACCAAAGCATGAATGCCCTTGAAACCATCCTGGAACCATTCTTCAGACGGTTCTCTAGAATGGCAGCACAATCGTGGGCCCTCTCCCTCACCGTTCCACCCAGTGCGCACTGCGCCACAGCAGCCGCTCACTGCCACTGCAGCGCCACCAAGTGTCCGGCACATTCTGCCGCCGCTCGCGGTGGTACGGCTGATTATATTGGATAACAGGAAGGGCAGGCGGCTGTTGCAACACAAATGCGTAAATCCCCCTAAATCAATCCTAGCACCATTCTTCAGATGGTTCCCGAGGATGGCACCACAGTCCCTCTCCCTCGCCGTTTCACCCACTGCGTACTGCGCCACAGCAGAAAAGACAATGCCACTGCAGCGCCACCAAGCGGCCGGCACACTCTGCCACCGCTGGTGGTGGTATGGCAGCACCACCAGCGCTGCAGCTGGTGCCGCCGCTGTGTGCGTGTCAACTTCAACACTTCGACACAAGCCAACTTCAACACTGTCAACACAAGCCAACATCAAACAATTTCAACACAAACCAACTTCACGCTGTCAACGCAAACAAAGCGACCGCTTGGCGGTCGCAAACGCTATAGCTGCCACATCGCCGGGCGTAGGGTTGCGCAAAAACGTACTTGTGAAGTACTACGGAGTAAGAAGTAATTGTACTTGAAGTATACTGCCAAACATAAGAGAAGCCACATACGCCATAAACGAAGCATATGTACAGCGCACATAGATCACCACACAGGCTTCGGCCTGGCTTTCTGCCCCAGCCACGGGAGTACCTGGGCTCAGTCACCTTTTTGGTTTCTTTCAAATGGCTAATGTTCTGAGAAAATTGTGATGGTTAACAGCTTTGCACAGGCGCGCATGGGTAATGTCTGGTGCTCTTACGTGGTTGCTGGCCCAGCATGGTCAGTTACTGCACATGTTCTGACAAGAAAACAAAGAACATGCGTTTTGGTGCAACCGTTCCCTGCAGCCGCTTATTGAAGGTGTGGCCTTAACAGGCAAATTCAACTTGAACATACCAACTTCAAGCCGGGCGTGGTGCCGTCTTACCTCACACCGCCAGCCATACAGCTCCCACACCGCCAAGTCGGCGGCCGAGCGACACACTCTGCCGCCGCTGGTAGTGGTACGGCAGCCACTGTCGTGCCCTTGTGGTGTTGCGGCAGCAACTGTCATGCCCTCAACCTGCCACCAGATTGCGGATTGCGTCTCATACTTTTTTCTTTGAAGTATTTCTTGTACGTACACAGTGTCGTGCAACCCTACCCGGCCTTGTGCAATCTCACCTCACAGCGCTGGCCATTCGCCTCCCATCAGTTGGCGGTACGGCAGCAGCTGCTGTGCCCCTGTGGTGTTACACGGCAGCAACTGTCGTGCCCTCTCTACCTGCCACCAGACCCTCTTGGTGATGGGAAGGCGGGGGCAGCTGCAGCGGCGGCGGCGGCGGCGGCATCTGGTGTGGAGGGCTGCTGCTGAGGGGTGCCAGGGCCTGGGGAGGCACTTTGCCTGTGCTCAGCAGCAGCAGTGACACAGCAGAAGCGGCACGATGGCAGGTGTGCTCAGCAGCAGTGGTCACAGGTTGTGCTCAGCAGCAGTGGTCACAGCAGCAGTTGCGCTGAGCAAGCAGCCTTTTGCGCGCTCAGCATGCATGCATGCGTTTTTGCCAACAGGCTTACTTGTGCGATGCTGTCAAATTTTACCGAAGTACATCCCAGGTATTTTATACGCCATACAAAATACGGCGTATTCCTACGTATTTAGACGGCAAAAACGCGATGTACGGCATATTTGCCGTATGAATACGTTCATTTGAATACGTTATACGCCGTATTTACTTGCGTTATACGGCGTATAATGCAAATTTTATACGCTGTGACCCATCACTACTTGTTATGCTGAAGTACATCCGAGGTCTGCTCTGCCGCACCTGAAAGAGGGGTGCTTTCTTGGGCCCGGTGTACTGGAGGTGGTGATCGTGGGTCTGCCTTTGCAGCGCGCACAGCTGGCTTTTGGCGGCATCACACAAGTAAGCCCTGTTGTTAGTTGTACTCTGAATCGTCCCCAGCCCTCAAGGACACTGACGGGAGCGTGTAGGTGTGCGGGCTGTCTGGTGCGCTCATCAGGTGGACACATCACCCCGCAGGCTTTCGGCCTGGCATTATTGCCCCAGCCATGGCACTATCTGGGCTTGGCAACTTTTTAGGTTCCTTTCACATTCTTCGGAACCCACTACTGAAATCGATACTAAAGTAGTACTACGTATACTTGACTCACTTTCTGCGCAGCCACCCCAGCAGCGGGTTGCTGGATGCACGGTGGCCAAAGGCACGGCTCGCGTCATCGGGATTGCCCAACGCCTGCGCCTTGGCGTCGTTAACCATGGCCTGTTGAAGTTGAAGGTGAAGTATAAGTTGAAGTAGCAATTGCCACCACAGCAGCAACCCGCAGGCGCAAGGTGCGGACGCAGCAGCGGTGGCGACGGCGGCAGCAGCAGCAGCGACGGCAGCAGCAGTGGTGGCGGCAGCAGCGGTGGCAGCGGTGGTGACGGCGGCGACAGTGAAGGCAGCAGCGGCGGCAGCAGCGGCGGCGGTGGCGGTGGTAACGACGACAGCAGCAGCGGCGGCGGCGGCGGCGGTGGCGGCAGCAGCAGCAGTGGCGGCGGCGGCAGCGGGGGCGGCAGCAGCCACAGCGGCGGCAGCAGCAGCAGCCGCAGCAGTATGCAGGCTTACTGTCAATATATGCAGTACTTCAAACACGTGAGGTATGATAATTTATACCTGGGAGATGACAGTCTGTGTCTGTGTGTGTTGTGCACTCCCTTCCTTCGGCCATTCATACCAGGTATTTTGATTCACATGTAAATGGTCACCAGTGCGGTTGCTACATCACGCTATTGTTGTACGCATAATTCGGTTCACACGCGCGCCTGACGCTAACTTCAACTACTTTCCACCAACTTCAACTGTTGTCACACCCACCGTCAGGCCCACCGTGAGGGTGGGATCCCCACGGCACGCGCGGGGCGCTTTCATATACCAACTTCAACTACTTGCCTACAACTTCAACTATTGACTCACCGTCAGCGTGGGAATGATGGCGTCAAAAGTGGGGCACTTTTGCAGGGTCCTTCCTCTCCTCGCACACCAACCTCATATACTTCTCAACAACTTCAACTGCTGCGCACTCGCCTCCACGGCGTGGATCATCACAACAGCTGTGGTGTGGGGCGCTTTGCGAGCCCTTTTCCCGCACACAGATTTCAACCACTGGCCTAGAACTTCAACTATTGACTCACCGTCAGGGTGGGAATGATGACGTCAAAAGTGGGGCGCTTTCGCGGGTCCTTTTCCCCATATTACCTTCAATGAAGTCTCTAAACTTCAACTGTTGACTCACTCACAAGCACAGCGGTACGGCAAGCCCCCAAACGTCAACTTCACCTATTAATCTAGAACTTCAACTGTTGCCGCTCGTACCGTCAGGGTGGGAATGATGACGTCAAAAGTGGGGCGCTTTTGCGGGTCCTTTTCCCAGCACTGGGTGAGCAGGGCTTTGACGCACAGCGGTATGGCAAGTCCCCTACGTCAAATTCAATTATTAATCTACAACTTCAACTGTTGCTACACGCACCGTCAGGGTGGGAAAGTTTCACATTGATCATGAGCGCTGGCGAGGGACCTGTTCCCCCATAACAACTTCAAATAGTTCTGTAAAACTTCAACTATATACTTATGTACTAGAAGTATGCACGCACCGTCAGGGTGGGAATGATGACGTCGAAAGTGGGGCGCTTTCGCGGGTCCTTTTCCCAGCACTGGGTGAGCAGGGCTCCAAATTCGGGTGGCCAGTTCCTGTCAATGGGGGGCTGGTGGTGTGTTGCAGCAGCGGGTGAGGGGCAGCAGTGGTGGAGAGGGTGCTCAGCAGCAGTTGTAGCAGCAGATGTGCTCAGCAGCAGTTGTGATGGAGCAGCAGCGGCAGCTAAAGTTGTGCTCAGCAGCAACGGTGACGAACCAGCAGCAGCAGCAGCTGTTGTGCTCAGCAGCAGCAGCTGTTGTGCTCAGCAGCTGTTGTGCTCAGCAGCTGTTGTGCTCAGCAGTAGCAGCAGCTGTTGTGCTCAGCAGCTGTTGTGCTCAGCAGTAGCAGCTGTTGTGCTCAGCAGCTGTTGTGCTCAGCAGTAGCAGCTGTTGTGCTCAGCAGCAGCAGTGGCAGCGCTTGTGCTCAGCAGCAAAGGTGACACAGCAGCAGTGCACTTTCCAGTGGCAGCTCACCTGTACTTAAATGTGCACTTGAGGCAGTCACAAGTAAAAAATCTGCTACTGCCGCTGCTGAGCATATCATCCGCCATTGCTACTACTGCTGCTGAGCAACCCTCCCAACCATGCCTATGTCCAGATGCTGCCATGGCTGAGGCACAGAATGCCAGGCCAAACCCTTGTAGGACAATACTAGCTAGTACAGTGCAGTCGTGATTTGGTGTGCTTTGATTAAGTGCGGTATGAGGTCTAGTGCGGGGTCCAGAGACTTATCACAGGCCACGTGGTTGTGTAAAAACGATACCCAATGCCCTATTTGATTTAGTGCGGGTCTTGCGTTAGTGCGGGGTGCTAGGGGGGCGACACTACCCCGCACTAATTTGCTGATGCACTGTACTTGAAAGTTGTGAGTTCGTGTGTATGCCGGGCATGTGCCACCACCACAAGCGTGCTGGCATGCATAGCATGGGCTCTTGCACGCCCACAAGTGCAAATAAATGAAACCACTACTGTACGACAGTACTAGTGTAGGTCATGCTTCTAGCACACACTTGAAGTGCTTCAGTGAGGAAGTACGAAGCACGGACCATGTTGTCATGGTTTCAGCCGCGGCAACGCTCACATACGTGGGCCCCGTGTGTTGCTCAGGGAGTGATGGCATCTCCCCTTGTGGCAGGATCATCGCAGGCCAAACTTCAAATTCCATTAGAAGAAGCACGAGCTGAATGCATGATGAGGGTCTTTTGTACGGACCTCTCAGCACTGCTGGCAGCAGCTATGCACAGTTGCAGCTGCTTAAACCCACTACTAGATATTCTCACACCGACATTGTATGCCCTCCTTTTTGGTGTTTACTTTCCGGCATATCAACATGCACTTGACATTTACCTCAACATCACAAGTTGAAATTTACCTTGTTGGTGCCGTTGACCACGAGCTCGTAGAACAGGTCCCGCCCCATTCCCTCAAAGGGCTTGCGCATGGCGGCCATCTCCCACAGTATCATGCCGAAACCGTAGACATCCGCCTTGTTGTTGTACGGCTTCCGCAGCGCCACTTCCGGGGCCATGTACCTGCAGTTGAAGTTACGGTTTGAAGTACAAGTTGTAGTTAGGTTGAGGTTACTTTCAAATGGCTTGCGCATGGCGGCCATCTCCCACAGTATGTACGGGTTGCGCAGCGCCACTTCTGGCGCCATGTACCTGCAGCAGTTGAAGTTGGTGTTTGAAGTTGTTGAAGTTGAAGTTGGAATGAGTTGAGGTTAGATCATACAGCGCATGGCTGCCATCTCCCACGGTAATCGGCTGAAGTCCGCGTTGCCCTTGTTGCAGGTCACTACCCACAGAAAAAATAACAAGGGCAGCGCTTAGCGTTGAGTCAGGTGAATTTGAAGAAAGCAGGCCGCACACACAACCTGTAAGACACCTGACCTCAGAGCGTTTGGTGTGCGCGTCATGTGCACAGGGCTTTCTGTGCCGCAAGCGGTGAGCCTGATACAAGGACTTCTGATGTACATGACTTTGATACACCTATAATATATGGAACTAGGTACGCACAGAATTTCAAGTACTTCGCGTGACTGCAAATGTTAATTGGGAAGTGCATTGGCTCCTTGCCTGCGCCTGCCAGTGAGCAAAGTGGCAGACCGCATTGCACCCTCAGCACTCAACTTCAACCTTCCATTCAAGTTGAAGTTGATGGTTGAAGTATGAGAGTTGAAGTTGAAAGGGACTTGCCTGAGGCTGCCGGTCTCTCCCGTTAGCTGGTAGAACGCGTCGCACCCTCGCCCCTTCTGGGAAGTGACAGGCACCACCTGTGTTGACACACGCATGGCACCACACACAGACATGCACAGACAAACAGAGACACAGACACACACAGACACACACACACACACACAACGTGCAGCAAAGTTAGCAACACATGCACATGCACAAAGGGTGAGAGAGAGACGGGGGGGGGAGGGGGGGAGAGAAAGACAAAGAGAGAGAGAGAGAGAGAGTAGCAAGGGCAAGGTGCGTCTCACAGGCTCACACACACACACACACACACACACACACACACACACAAACAAGTGGGCAAGCATGTACGTGCATGTACGTGCAGCAGTGCGTGGTTCTAGGCCGCAAGTGTGTGGTGATGGGCCAACGAGGCGTCAAGTCTTCAGCGCCGTGCACTTCCGAAGTGTGCTACTGTAATGCTTCTGAAGTATCTACTACTAGCACTGTGCACCATCCATGCCGTGAATCGCATTCTTGTGCCCGGCAATCGCATTTTCGGGCCCGCAAATCGCACTTTTGGGCCCGATAAATGCATTTTTGGGCCCGAAAGACGCATTTTTGGGCCATGCGCCATCAACTTGTGTACTTTCGGAGTATCTACTAGTACTGTGCACCATCCATGCCGGAAACCGCTTTCGTGGGACCCATAGGTCGCATTCGCGGGTCCGTGGATCGCATTTTTGGGTCCGCAGATCGCACTTTTGGGCCCGTAAATCGCTTTTTTTTGGCCCGTAGATGTGTTTTGGGGCGTGGCAGTTTTGCCCTGACCCGTGATAGGTGTCGAGTTACAAAAGCAAATAATAAGGCCTACCCACCATAACTGGCACCGGCAGCTGCGCGACCGCTGAGCTTCAGGACTGGACAGGCTGCCACTGCCCCTATAACACCCCCTCTGCAACCTCCGTCAACAGCTCAAGTGTACGACTGTAACCAAGTTCAAAAAATGCAACTAAGAAAAGTGAAAGCAATAGCTAAACCCAGATACTGCCGTGGCTGGGGCAAACGCCAGGCCGAAGCCTGTGGGGTGATTTGTCCAAAAGCGTTGACAAGTTTTCAGTACCGTGACAATTTCATGTGCATTATAAATTAGCGAAGATGCATCAGAGCTGTGCTAGACGCCGTCCGTGCAGCCACCGCCTGCGCCGGGCCAGCGGTAGGTGCGCCCGCAGGTGCTGCGGCAACCTCTCCAGGAGGTAGGCAACCGAGTTGGGCGGCCGCATATGCGGCCGCCTGTAACAGCTTGAAGTTTATGTGACAACTTCAACTTGGAGGTAATGTGAAAACTTCAACTTGGAAGTGGGTTGAAAACTCCAACTTGAAGTGAAGTGAAAACTTCAACTTGAAGCGGGCTGTGCAGCTGCGTACCCTGCTATGCAGTGCATCGAGGCACGTTTCATTTCAGACGATGTACCGGTACCACATCGGAACGAGGCCTGTGTCTCGTGCCCATTGCCGTCCACTCGAGTGAACTTCAACAGATTGGGACTTCAACCATGGCCGTGTGGCTGGGCGTCACCATCCGCAATGGGACGTGCCCGACGAAAAGTGGCGGCCACATCTCGGCCGGCCTGCGAGCGGCGTCACTGAACAAGATCGAAACCTACGTCGACTCTGGGGTGTTTGACCGCGCGACACATACCCTTTTTTAGTGGCGCTCGACCAGTTTGGCGCGGTTCTCCCAAGACGCCACAAAGTACCGTAGATATCCGGGTATAAGACCCCCCCCTGGTACAAGACCCCCCCTCCGAATAAGAACCCCCCCGTTTAGTGACCGAGGGGCATCTGGCGGCAAGACCCGGGGTAACCTCTATATAAATGTATACTTCTAGAAGTATAGAATAGGAAAATGTGGTATAAGACCCCCCCCCCGAATAAGAACCCCCCGGTGTTAGCGAGGGCCAGTGCTCGGCGACACAACCGGGGGGTCTTATACCCCGATATCTACGGTAGTCCAGGCCCCGGCGATGGGCTGTACGCTGTGGCGGCGTGCGTATCGCGCTGGCGGCAGAAGCTGTCGGTTCTGCTCCTGCGCAGCATATTGAAGCGGACTGGCCCTCCACCCTCCCGGCGGAGACACCTGGCGCAGCGCCCGACCTCGACGCGTACAAGCACGCCTCGCTGCTGAGCGCACCCTGCCCGCCCGACTAATTTCCCGCAGTCTGCAGTGGTGTGCACATGCCCTCATGTCTCCATGACTAATACACAAACTTCAGTGGTAAATTCACCTTGGTTGATCAGCTTGAGGTTGCCCGACACAACATTGTCCGGCACGACTTCAACAGTTCGAAACTTCAACAGTTGAAATGTCAAACAATGGTAACCGGTTCACCTTAGTGAGCCCCATGTCGATGAGCTTGAGGTTGCCCGCCGAGTCAAACGCAATGTTGTCCGGCTGGTAGTTAAAGTTTGTAGTTGAAGTTGATGTTGGCCATCAGCCGCAGCAGCAGCATCAAGAATGATGGGGCAGCGGAGCAGCAGCGGCAGGACCAGCAGCAGGAACAGGAACAGGTGAAGTGAAATAGAAAGCAAGAGAAACTGAAGTTGAAGTTACAGATGTTCACAACACACAATGTTTTTTATCAATGTTTACAAGAAACAGTAATTCGCTGCAAGCCCAGCCGCCGCTGTGGCTGGGCCAACATGCCAGGCCAAAGCGCGTGGGGGTGTTTCATCTCCACCTAACCAAAAAAGGTAAGCTCCGCACCTGCCTGCAATTCGAAGTAGTTCAACTTCAAATGAATTTTCACAGCAATGTGACCGCCCCACTCTACACCTGGTCCACAACTGCTGTGCCTACCGCGGAAACAAAGCTGCGCCGCCGCCAGGATAACTTCAACTTCAGCTGTGGCAACTTCAACTCTAGCTGCAGTGCAGTTCTAGCGGTGGTGGGCACCGGCTTCGATGGCGCGCAACGTGCGGCGCCCGCACCACGCGGGCACACTCCAACTTCAACTCTGACAACTTCAAGTGCTGCACATTACCGCTTGGGAGCACTGCACCAGGCACATGCATCAGGGGCACGCCCCGTGCCACAAGGCACGTGGCACCTTCAACTCTGACAGCTCCCATTCTGACAACTTCAACTCTGACAATTTCAGGTAATACAAACTTCAACAGCAGATTCAATTGTTGCCGCGGAGCAGCGCGGTGCACACCAGTGGGTGCTCGCACCTTCAGGTCGCAGTGAATCGATTCTGACAACTTCAACTCTGAAAAATCAAGTCTTACAAACTTCAACTCCAGATTCAACTGCTGCTGCTGAGCAGCGCGGATGCTCTTACCTTCAGGTCCCGGTGAATCTGCATGTGTGTGTGTGTGTTGTGCGGGGGGGGGGGCACCAACAGGAGCAGAGACAGGCGGCGGCGGCAGCAGTAGCAGCAGCAGAAGTGAGTACAGGCCCCACCGCCATGCAGCCCAGCATGTACATGCATACCTGCATGTGCAAACACAGCAGCAGTAGCAGCAGCAGCAGCAGAAGCACAGGTCCCGCCGCCATGCAGCCCAGCATGTGGGCTGCATGTACGTGCAAACAAATAACACCCACATACTACTTCGATGTACAAACTGCTGCACACTGCCGGGCATGTGCCATCGCCACGAGCGTGCTGGCATGCATGGCATGGGCTCTTGCACGCCCACAAGTGCACACAAATACCACTACTACGCGTATGCGTGGGGGAACACATGAAACTATTCTTTGAGTGTTATGGTACGCCCCACCATGCGGCCGGGCAGTGCCGCCATGTGCATACATACAGTGCAGCGGCAGTGTTGGTCTCGGATGCTCAACACTGACCACAAGCACATGAAAACTATTATCTGGGTGTTATACTGCTACTGTTTCGGTGCGCATGTGGCGGCGCGCCTGCATCAGCTGCCGAGCGCACGCCACCAGCTCAGTACTGCTACTGTAGTATCAAACAACCACATGAAAATTACTTCCGAATATGTGCTATGTTAACGCACCACCATGCAGCCGGGCACAGCCTCCGCGTGCGTGTAGCCATCTGTGCCACATGGAAAGTACTACACTCTTGAGTATTATAGAAGGCAATGCACCACCAAGCAGCCGGGCACCGCCTCCATGTGCATGTAGTGCAGTGCCTGCTGCGCCAGCTGCCGCGCGCACACCACCAACTCAGCACTACTACTGTAGCGTTGAACAACCACATGAAATCTATGCTCTGGGTGAGTATGAGTAACACGTACCACCATGCAGCCGGGCACTGCCTCCGTGTGCATGTAGAGCAGCGCCTGCGCCAACTGCCGCGCGCACACGACCAGCTCCAGACAGTGAAGAGGGTCTTAGTAAGTCAGCGCTAACAAGCCACATGAAAACTGATATTCTCTGGTTTTTTATACCACTACATAGTACTACTGTAGTACTACCATATTGTTACGTACCACCATGCAGCCGGGCACAGCCTCGGTGTGCATGTAGTGCAGCGCCTGCGCCAACTGCCGCGCGCACACCACCAGCTCCAGATACGTGAAGGGGGTCTTAGTGCGGAAGCGCTGCCGCCTGTCCCTGATGCTCAGCGCAGACCCACAGCGCTGCGCCAGTGTGCCCCCATCCAGGCGCTCAATCGCCATGAACCGCTCAGGCTGGGGGCACGGGGGAGGGG
>JAULBY010044176.1:0-12904 GCA_032358315.1 Ophiocytium majus
GTGCGTGCGACGGCCGCGCCCGCGGTCTCTGCCGCCGCGGCCGCGGCTGCCTCGGCTGCGGCGGCGCGGCGCGTTGCTGCGGCGGTGGCCGAGGAGAGCGCTGCTTGGAGTGTGTCTGTGCGCGCTGTGAGGGCCGCCGCTTGTTGCGTGGAGGCGGAGCGCAGGTCTGCGAGTGCGTGGTCTGCTGCGGAGGCGTCGCGCCGTATGGCGGCGACCGCCTGCTGCAGCGCCGCCACTGCGTGTGCGCAGCGTGCATGGGGAGGGACAGGTGGGCGGTCAACCTCGGCAGGAGTATCGGCAGTATGTGTGCCATGCTGCAGGACTGTTGCGGTGAGTTGTTGCTGAGGAGCAGCAGCAACGCGTGCGTGTGTGTGCAGTGCGCAGACAGGTCGCCTGCTGCGGCCGTCTCTGCTGCAGGCTCGGCCACAGACTAGCTGCACCGACTGTTTACAAAAACAGCCTGCATTCGGCATGCGCACACGCTCGCCTACAAACGCCACTGTGGCGCCAAGCCTGCTAGTGAGGGCTTGCTGGTGCATGCGACACACCTTCGGCGGCAGTGCGTGCTGCCTCTGCTGCACTCTCCGCCAGCTGTGCCCGCACTGCCGCCCACTCCTCATCTTTAGCGGCTAGCGTCGCCGCCGCACGTTGCGCCGCCTCCACTGCTGCTGCCACAAGCTCCCTGTGCTGATCACTCTGCATGCAGGGGCGCAGTCAAAAACATGGTTAAGTGACGTCAAGTGAGTCACTTGCTAGCCAACCTTGCGAGAGCTGGCTAGTGCGCTGATGCAGTAAACAGCGGTGCAACGGCCTGGTTGGTGGGCGCATGCCGGGCACAGCTGCAGGCAATCCCAAGCATGGATGGCTTGGATGTGGCAAAAGTCATTTGATACTGTATACTGAATGCTGCTACTGGCTGTCCTGCCAATGCTACGGTTGTCATACCAGTGCGTTTATGACGTGGATCCCTCACGCAGGGGCTTGTGTTTGTTGTGTTTCGGGCATAAAGCCAATTGCTGTGAGTATAGAGTGTCTTTGCAGCCAGGGGCATTTGCCATGTGTGCCTGCTGCAGCAGGAAGTTGCACCCACAGTGATATTACAGAACATGTGTGTGTCCCACCATGCCAAAGGACACTCAGTGGAGCTGTAAGCCAGGGAGTACGAGACATGGACTGGCGATGTGGGGACACCCACGCAAATGTGCTGAACAAATCACATTCATAGCATTCATAGATACCTGCCACAACTGTTTGCTCACGCCCTACATTTTTGCGGCTTGCTGCTATCCAGCAGCAAAAATCTGTGACTGCACGTGGCATCGCACTTAGATGGCACCAGCCGTTCAGGTTTCGAAATCGCCCGTACTATGCACCTGTGCATCCATGTTTGCAATCGCCGCCGCCGTTGCACGCTGTGCAGCTGCGTCCGCAGCAGCCGCAGCCTCCTCCCTTGCTGCATCGCCTCGCTCCTGCTGAGCCCGCCTGTCTTCCTGCTGAGCATGCCGATCCCGCTGCTGAGCAGTCCTGTCCGCCTCCAGATCCGCCCTCAGGGCCGCTATGGCAGCCAGGCACTCTTCTGCCCGGTCACAGCGCAGCGGAGGCGGTGGCTGCGGCAGCTCAATGCCCAGCAATCGCCGCACCTGCGCCACCAGCTGCTGAAGCAGGGATGCACTGGGGCCTGCAGTGCTGCTGGCGCTGGCGGACGCGCCACCACGGCTAGCACGAGAGCGGCGTGCTATGGCGGTGGCCGCTACAACAGCCAGCGCCACTAGTATGGCAGCTGCAAACAATGGTGGGGTCTGTTGTGAGCTGTGTGTGGCATCTGTCGGTGCGGCGGAGGTTTCCGGGTAAGATGGAAACAACGCCCACTGCAGCACCCAACAGCAAGTGATAAAACGGGCAGACGGTCAGCCTCAGTGATGGCGGCCGCAAGGACTGCTGGTTCGATATGGGTGACTGCGTTTGTGCGCAGATGGGCCCATGAATGCACACGTGAGCACCTGACACACTTCTTACAGTGGCACTCGTGAATGCAGCAACAGCATTGCTGTGACACCACCAACAATGGGTGTGGTGCTGCTGGCGATAGGGGTGAGCCATACCCGAGTTGGCTGTACGTGAAACGCAGGTCGCCAGTGCTCAATCCAGCAAGCCGATGCTGACAGCACAGGCAGCCAAGGTTGTGTGCGATAAGCAGCTTGTTATACGGAAATAGCAACATCAGCAACAGCAGCAGTTGCTGGCAGCAGCTGGCAGCAGCAGCACGGCGTCAGTTGCTGTTACATGTACCCAGGTACTCACCCTCATCGGTACCGCGAGGCATGGACGCTGCAGAGCCGGGCTGCTACCTCTGCGAAAGGCGCAGGTGCACAACAAGCAGTGGCCACGTGAGTTGCAATTCGCCGCGGCAGGACGCAGTGGACGACTGCACCGCACGGGGCTTGTGTCGTTGCACGTCAGGCGGCGGCAGTCAATGCCGGTTCGCGCTGGCGCACAGCGACCAGGCCGCTGTGGGCGCGAATGCAGACGCCCCTCTCCTTTGGGGAGAGCGCGCCATGCAAACACGCAAACGTCCTGTCAACGGCGCCAGGAGCAAGCCAGAGGCTTGTTGTTGGCAGCAGGAATGTGCAGGTAATGCTGCACATGGCCGTGGCGCTGGCTGGACTGCCACAGCGATGTCCGAAGGCCTCGTGCTGGCCGTCATCTCAACTGCTCGTGTGCAGATGCACTTTGTCCAAGGTCCACCGCTGCCTGTGCCAGCCCTCCCATGCCAAAGCGGCACTCAGGCAGGAAGAACAGACACTGGCACGCTGTTTGACGCCACCGCCGCCTGCCGATCACACCGGCGTGTCGTGCCTGGGTGTGAGGCGGAAGGCACGGGGGACAACCAAGCTTTGTTTTCCGAGTCACCAAAATCACAACTCACCGCGCTCCCTACTCAGGTCCCGCGTACGCGCCGGGCGCACCGGCAGCTGGGAAGCCACTCACGGCTGGGCAGGGCGTGCGTTTCCAGCAGCGGCAGCAGCGCCTTCACACTGCTGTAGGCTGCACTTCATGTCGTGTTGTGCTCTGGACAGAGTCTGGAGATGTGCACCAGTCCATGCTGATGCGCCCCCTTACGCCTTTGCGCCTTCCGTTTCCATCGGACAAACGGGGCGGAAATTCACTGCACGTCTGGGGCCCCGGGGGGTGGTGTGGCGGGCGCGATGTGCGAGCAACGCTCCCGTGTGGAGGTCAGAGACACCCTGGCAGCCGTGCTGCAGGAGGAGCACTCAGAAGCACGTGAGTGTTTGGGTGTGACAGCCAGGTCCCCGCTGTGTGCGCTGCGGGCCAGTTTGAAAAGTCCACCACCAGCAACATTTTCTCCTGCACTGACATGCTGCTTCCCTGCCGCCGTCGCCACCATGGCTGATGTTGGCTTTCTCCGTCTGCATGCTGCTTCTCGCCGCCGCTGCTGCTGCTGCTGCTGGTGCTGGTGCTTTAGACGACGAGCTGTCCAGGTTCTTCCTGTTTCACAAGCTCAACTCCTGTGATGTGAGTGCACACTTCACACACGCCCACTGTGAAGCCACAGGTGCTGGTGCAGTGGTGCAGCAACTGCTGACGCAACCCGCGCGTCATGTGGCACATCTACCTGCTGCTCTTGCTGCTGGTGCTGCTCTTTGCACAGCGCCACGTGCATTGCCGAGTGGCCGCTGCTGCGCCACAGACACCCCGCACATGCCAGCGGCTGCCTGCTGCCTTGGTTAGTGGTGAAATTGACGCATTTGCATGCTGTCTTGACTGCACTGCCCCTTCGTTCTTGCTTCAGACATTTGCCTTGTTTGGGGAGGATGCTGTCAATGTGGCATCCAAGGTGGCGCATGCCATGTACACCCAGGTGCGATGACCACCTACTGTTGCACTTTGCAGGTGCCACTTTCTTATCCTCTACCTGCCTCGCAACTGTGTTGTTGTGCTGAAGTCGCCGCTGCAGCCTGTTGCCACCGTCACACTATGACGAGCTGCGGAACTTGCCTTGTTGCACCGTTGTAACGTGCTTCACTGGTCTAGCACAATATACCACCTACCACTCACACTTGGTCACTGCAGGTCGTGTGCCCAGTGACTTGCGCCATGCCACCACGCTGACTTCTAGAATGCCGTCTCATGACTTGTATGCCCCTGGCTCCCTACCGTATCTAATACAGCCCAGCAAGAGTGTGATACATGTGGATGTACGCGATGCCATTGAGGCATCCGTGGCTGCGGGCAGCAGAGATGCGGGCAAGGACGTGCTCAAGGCAGCTGTGGCTACGGCGGAGCGGCAGTGCAGGGAGCGTGCTCTTGTGGTGGTGCACCATGCGGAGGTTCTCAGGGGTGAGCAAAACTTGCATGTGCAGTAGTGGCTGCCATCAGACGGCTGCCAAATACGTTAGCAGTCCGCTGACACCTAGAAGTGGCAGCAACTCCATGACACTCCAGCCTGGCATGGCAGCACCAGCGCGTTACCAGGGTGCTGCATGCATGTCTCTGATGTTCAATCGCCTCGTGTAGCACCGAGAAACAACCAATGCACATGCCACAGGGAGTTGCACGGGGCCATGGCAATGTGGACATGCTTAGTGCGACATGCTCTCATTGAGCGATGATAGTTGTGCCAATTGACATGGCCGCTGTCAGTTTGTGTGCACTTCCATGTGCACAACAGTTGTGGAAAACACGAGATTTGGCAATGACACGATCTCAGCATGTTGTGATTCGAGCTTTTCTGCCGAGGCATCCGCAGCTATGGCACCTTAGCGTCGCAGTGGTGTGCAGTGGCGGCAGGCAGAACACGCGTTATCAACAACTTCAAAGTACTTCCGAAGTACTTCCCAGAAGTATGTGATGACTGAAATTGTGTACTTTCTACCACTTGCAGCAAATGTCAGCTTGGTTGTAACACATCAAGTACATGCTTCGAAGTAGGTACTGTAGCAATTGCTGGTGCGATTTGCCTCATGTATCCGTACGTGGTGCTGCACCATCTCAGCCCAGGTTTTTGTCATCAGCCCACCTTGTGCGAGCCTTTGTTGGCTCCGTGCTGCCGCAGGGGACCATGTGATGCTGTTTGATGCCTACCTGGAGCTGTTTAATGGCTCACGTGGATACATACACCTGGGCCCACGTGTTGTCAGGTGACTGGCGGAACCTTGTAACTTATTATTACCATATATGTAATTACTTTTATCTATAATTTCTGTCGAATTATAATATTCAGGTACCGTTCTAATTTATCTTACCTAGCCGCTTTGTACATGTCCCATGTAGCCACACTCGTCCCGTCATGGGTATCTTTGCAATTGCAGTACCCATGATTGCTGTGTTGCAGTGCTGCTTGGTGGCTTACCGAAGCATGATAGTTTTCGAAGTTTAAGTTTATGGCCTGCTCTCCGCTGCCTCCTGCCTAACCTCACAATCGCGTTGCCATGATAGCCTGACAGTGCAGTGTGTGTAAGCCAAGCTGCAGGCTGCCACTGTGCACACTCACGCGGGTGTTTGCATGTCGCCACGCAAGCACCAAGGCGGCAAGGCAGCACTACTCTGCCATGTAGGCATCCGTCTTGGCAGCAGCAACCATGCACACCACACTGAAGTGTGTGTGAACCATATGCTGTACATATGCTCTGCAAGCAAGCACCGGCACTGCCTCGCCCCCCCTGCCACTCCTACCTCTTATCCTGGCGCTGCTGTTCCTGCACCCGCCACACATGTATGTGCTGCTGTGCCACCTGCACCAGTGCCTTTGGTGCGCGGTTCCTGCTGCTGTTTGAGAGCGACGACCTGTTGGCACCGCAGGAGCGCTGGTCTGAGGGTCTCCGGCGCTTGTGGCAGCACGACACGGACCAGTTCACCACGGATGCTGCCGTGGGGAGGATTGAGGGCGGGGCGGTGCTGAGGCGGTGTCCAGCGCCTGGCACGTGCGTGCACAGTAGCTGGGCGCACCTTTTTAAGGCAAGTGGCGATGCGATGCAGCAGTGCAGATGTTACACTGTTGGTTACCTAATTGGCGATTCTATTGGTGTCGTGTCAGATTGGCGCAGTTGCTGTATACAGGCTGACACCTACCACTCTGGCAGTTAAAATCCGGGCATCATGCATGGCAGAGGCAGACGCCATTTGGGGTCCGCTGCAGCGCACTGGCATGTGTTAAAGGTGTTCTACCTATTCTAGCTGCTTCGATGATACTTTAAAGTACAATATTTAGTGTTTGCAGGTCATGGTAGGGCAGGAGACCATATATGATGCTCAGTTTGAGTTGGAGCGTCAGGCATGCTGTGCGGACTAGAGTTGTAGTTGGTTGTTGAAGTTGGTCTGACACATATTTATCTAGCTTGCACACATGGGCGTGAGTCATGTGTTTCACTTCGAACTTGTGTGCAGTTTTCAAGTCTGTGGTGCGCTGAGCACATGTATTGCATGTACTTATAAACATCTGGATTCGCCCCGGAAGGAAGGGTGCTGCGGGTTTGCAGACCAAGTGCGCACTGGTCATACACTGTGCCGTCTCGCTGTAGACATTGGCAACACAGTGTGCCGTGCATGACTTATGGTGCCGCCCCGCCTCCTCTTGCAACGCATCCCCCCTGTCTGTCCTCTGCAGGATCAACACACACACAGCAGCGGTTCAGCACTGCAGCGCCTGCCAGCAGCAGCAGTGCCACTGGCAGCGGCACTCGCTCTGGCGCTGCTACTGGCAACTCTGCAGCGCAAGTTTCGCGGCCCAGCGCACACCACGTGGCAAGCGCACACGGGTACCATGTCCCCGTGCTCAGCAGCACCTGGAGCGCCAGCCAGCAGCCGCGGCAGCGGCAGCAGCTCCAGCAGCGCCTCAACGGCAGGCGGGTACCAGGAGTGGCCGCGCGGTGGCGAGAGGCGCGGCAGCACAGCCGCAGCCTTGGGGCAGTCGCTCGCGGCGGCGGCGGCGCACGCAGTCAGCGGCGGACACGCGGCCATTGCGGGCACGCTGAGGCACAGCAGCGGCGGGGAGCGGTGCACACACGGCGGCGGGCCTCACAGGCCGGCGTCACCCTTTGCGGAGGAGCGCTCTAGTCAGCTGGACAGCAGCAGCAGCAGCGGCAGCAGCAGCGGCAGCCTGACCCAGCAGACGCCTAGGCGCTCGCCGCGGCGGCCGGTGCAGGTGCGCAGCAGCACGGGGGGGGGCGGGGGGGCATCGCCTAGGGGGCATGCGGCGGACATTGGTGAGGGACATCGCTATGACTTCAGAACCAGCTCACGGAAGCGATGACGCTGATCGTGCGTGTGCATAGTGTATATTCAAATGCATCAAGTGCCCATCGGGTGCATGTGTGGTGTACAATGCGATTGGTGCTCGGGTTAGTGTGTTGTTTTGCCATGGCCGTCGACTGCAGCACACGGGGTGGCAGGGAGGCCGCTATTGTGTGGTGCTCTTGTCACTGATCATTCTTGTGTGGTGCATCTTGTTGTGCGCACACATGTTGAAGCTGTCAAGTACTACCTGAGGCCATGAGCGTGCTGGTGTGCATGGCATGGGCTCTTGTATGCCCAAAAGTGCAAACAACACTTCTACTGGTAGTATGAGGTTCCTAGTACTACTTCACGAAGCACAATGTAGTCCAGTGTACTTGTTGAAGTAGTTGGAGGCATGACGTTCCCTTAGGGGCAGGATGTAGGCAGTCAGTCAATGGTATACTATTAGTAGTAAGAGCATGGGGCTGTTATCCGTTAGAGTAGTGCTCTGGCAATATGCCAGGCTTCCCTTAGAGTACGCAGTGCTGAGCATTGCCAGCGTTTTCGCTGCCTGTGTGTTCCTTTTTCTGGTCACGCGCACCGTGTGCGAAGGGCTTCCCGCGCCCCAAGCTATATGAAAGTACCGTGTAGGAGCGCACACTGGGTGCATGGTCCGCCAACAGTTGAATGCGCACAGGCCAGTGGCAACAGCATGAGCAGAGCATGTATGCGGCCTTGTCACATTTGCCACCCTGGCATTGATGTGTGAACACAGATTTCGGTGCGGCACGACTGTCGCCAACCAAGCGTTACTACAATAGTGTGTGACATGTCACACTGTATGCGCATACAACGGGCAAAGCGCGGCCTGATTGACAAGTCATCAGGTGGGCACCCAGACGGGGACGCTTGTACCGTAACTGACGGATTATAATGCCCCCCCGCGTTGTCAGCGGCGGGGTTTCCTGTTGCTATCACGGGGGGCGTTATGCAATGCACCCGCGTTATACAGAGTACCCAAATTTGTCAGAATACCCCCCCTCGTTGTCGTCATCAAGGCGCCGTCAGCCTCGCGGGGGGCGGTATACAGGGTCATATGACGCCGCATAACGCCCCCCCTCGTTAAACAAGACCCCCGCGCTATACTCCGTCAGTTACGGTATTGGCCTGGCAAGTCACCAAGCCTTTTGGCTGACTGGAAAACCCAGGGCTGCCAACAAAGAAAAACAACAGGGGAATGCCTAGGTGCACTCATACATAGTGATGGGTCACAACGTATAGTTTTCGCATAATACGCCGTATAACGTATGCAGATGAGCGTATTTATGCGGCAAATACACCGTATATCGCGTTTTCGGGCATAGAAACACGCCGTATTTTGTATAACGTGAAAAATACGGTATACGCCGTGACCCATCACTACTCATACACGCCTGTGACCACCAGGCAGGCAGCATCGTTTGAGGCAACAAAGTGGCTCAAATGGTGCGTGCGTACACACAGGAGTTGACAATCCGTACACAGGAGTGAGCATAGCAGATGTCTTTGTGGTTGTATGCACTGGCACCACAAGTGTACACACCAGCGGTGCCAAAGCTTGTTGAAACAAAAAAAAACACAAGCTTGTTTTTAAAATGCAGCTGCACATGTGGCCACCTAAGCCAAAATAGCCTGGGGCAACAGACGCCCCATGCGCTGTGGTGCTCTTATGCTGCTGAGCACTGCTACTTCTGTACTGCACAAAAAATGCCAGCTGCTCGGCTCCGCTCCCACCCCTAGGTCTGTAGCTCATAGCCATCTGGCAGTCCGTATGGTGGCCTTACACGCGACTGGTGGCGCCAGATGCGTGCCACCCACTTCTCAGCGGCAGGTGGCAAGCCCTCGTGCTCCACCCTCTCATCAAATGCGCCATCACGGGTTGCGGGAAAGAACAGGAGCGCCTGCCCACGCTGCGGCTGGACTGACAGGCCTAAGCGGTTGAATATGGTGGCCCCACCGTCACTGCGCACGCAAGTGCACACCCACGCAATACAGGCGACATGCAGGCAGTGTGACCATGTGCGTTTGTGTGTGAAAGTGTGCGCGCCTGCAGCTCTCTCTCTCTCACTTGCTGGTGGTGTGGTGCAAGGCACAGTGCTGCTAAGGTTGGAGCGTAGGATGTGCAAGTGCATTGCAGTGGTGGCGCAATGCTGGCTGTCAAAACTACCGGTACTGCACTGGCATGTCTCAGCATTTGCAGTAATTGCTGGTGCTGAAGGGATGTAGTTTCATCAAACTCCTTAGGTAGGGCATGGACAGCCCTGTGCACATGGTGTGCGAGTGACCTGAAAGCATGACCAGACATAATGTTGCTAGCAAACGAGATGGCAATGCTCAGCACAGCGCACTCTAAAGAAAGAGATGTACATGGTGTTGTCTCACCCTTCTTGTACGTCGTTGCAGTACACCAGCAGTGTGCATATGGTCTGGCCGCCCCGCTCTTCATCCTGCCATGCTCAGCACACAAACATTCACAGCAGCCGCAGCGGCACGAGCGGCACCCATCAGTCACCATGGTTTACCAGAGCATCAACACATGGGCGGCCACGTCACACCTCGTGTGTGTGGCGCACAATCGACGCACAGGAGACCTGTTCACGCACTGCATGTTGTGCAAACCACATCACCTACCACACAAAACAGCAAGCCATTCATTTGCACGACCAGCATGCACCTGCCATACAGCAACACACCAAAGATGTCCCATCTTCGATGTGTCACAAGTGACAGGGTGCAGACAATTCAATTTGGCATGTCAAGTCGTGCGCATACCACCCACAAAGTACTTCTAAGACACAAACAAGGCCCACAATCACATGTGCAGTGCGCAGCGTAACCCTAAACTAATCAACGAGCACTGCCGGCCACCACACAACAGCCGCGCCACCCACCCCTAACGCATTGTGGCAGCTCCGCAGTGCCACCCACCTCCAGTGTGGCGGCCCTGTTGGCATCAAAGTGCGGCGCCAGCCGCTGGCCGGGCTCGTAGTGAATCACCGTCGGCGCCTCAAACGTGCGCCAGTCCGACTGGAGGAGCTGCGCGGCGTGGCGAACCAGTGCCGCATCTCCCAGCCCGGTGCCATCCAGTGTGGTTGAAGTTGAAGTACGCATGCCCTGCAGCTGGCGCACGCGCTGTGCAGTGTATGCTGCCACCGCGGCGGACATGAGCAGCATGGTCACGGCCCACGTGCTAGGGTGGCAATAGCAGAAGCGGCGGCAGCAGCAAAGGAGAGACAGAGCAGTGTAAGAGGGTCAGGCGCAAGCAAGGATACATTGTTTAAGGTCACAAGTCAGGTTGATGTTGTGCCGAATGATTGAGTCTCTCACGATACAAAGGCGTATGCGAGTGTTTTATGGCCGCACTAGAAGTACTTCTGAAGTATAGCATGCTGGGATCCGTTGGAGGCAGTGTCCATGACACTGCCAAAGTCTGTCCGTAGCACCAATCAGATGGTAGCACCTACACAAGACACTACCACCAACAAATGTGTTTTCCTGGTTGTTGTTGTTGTGCCAGACTACCCAAATTCATTCATGACCAGGACAACGTGCACCATACCGCAAGCACGCAACACATTGTAACATTACAACGTACCCATGTGGCCGCCACAACGCCTTGCACGGGCACCATATACTACTACCTATACCGGAGTACTTGTGACTTGTTGAGGTAACACTTTTGAAGTACCTAGTTATATTGATTGGTACAGTGTGCACTTGTTGTGGTGCGTGCCTCAGCAGTGCCAAAGCAGCACAACATGCCCTGTGCACCAGCAAAGCAGAGAGCACATGTTGTGGGACACGTTACCAGAACGCAGTGTACTTTTATTCACTCTGCACAAGAGCCGATATTAAGGTACCTGGTGCACACTTACAGAAATGCAGACTTATGTACAGCACAGCACATTCTGTGCGGAAGGACACAGGTCTGTCTGTTCATACACTTTCATGCCACTACGAGCGTGCTAGCTGGCCAGCCGCTCAAGCCTACATGCATTCTGCACCCCTTGATGCTGCCAGCGCACCTACGAGTATGTTTGGACTGCATATGGCATTTTGGCTGCCACATGCCACCAGCCATTTTACTATCTACCTCGGTCGTTTGGCTGTTAACAAGTGCAACCAATAAAACCACCTGTACTTCGTGAAGCACTTTATACTTTGTAGTTCTGTGCGCGACATCATCTCTTTGTACGGCATTAGGGGCCCACAAACACAGGGCGACCACGGTGAACTTGCACGCTTCTGACCCACACGTGGTGCAGGCACAACATGGCGGCTGTAAGCGCGCACCTGCCGGCCTGCACGGCCAACTCTGCACGGCTCAACCCCTCCCCCTGACTGTTGAGCAGCCACACCCTTGCCAGAGCCGCCCACACAGCAGGCCCGCCAGCTGCCAGCTTGAGCAGTTCTGTGGCATCCTGCGTCCAGCCCGCGTATGCCACTGGTGACAGGCTGCGGCGGCAGAGTGCACGTGCATGCAAAACGCAGGCAGCAGCAGAGGGCGCCGCGCAGGTGCGGCGGCTGTGAGGGAGCCCGGTGCACTGCTGCATGTGTCGACAACCATGTGAGATGGGCATGTGCGGCGATGATAAATGCAGTGAAACCCACAGAGCTGTTGCAAGTGATGGGCCCAACCATGCTGAACTTGTCATTGTTACAACACGACTGTACTATTTTTTTCAAGAAAGAAAGTGCCAATGCAGGATGGTGGCTGTCGGCGGCGGCACCCAAGTTGCCCAGGCATGACAATTGCACGCCGGTTGGCAGGTGAGAAAGCCCGCTCAACAAGTCCATACGCACACACACACACACTACAGTAGTAACAAACGCGAAACATAGCGTGCTTGCAACTCGATCACCCTCCATGCAAGCAACGGCGACAGTTGGGCAACGACTGTGGTGTCACTGGTGCTTGTGTGGGCAGAAGGTGCAGTTTACGGCAATCTGCCGCCAACAACGCTATGCAAAGATCATGCGTGTGGTTCTGGTGGAACAGCAAATAACACGATTGATGATCAGAGCGGCAGCAGCAGCAGCAGAGGCGGCGGCGGCGGCGGCAGCGACTTCAACTCCCCACCTTAGCCCTTTGGATTTCGCCCTTTCGATGATGCTGTCGCATTCCTCCGTGTTCAAAAAGTTGTCGATCAGCAGCACGTCTGGTGAGCGCCGCAGGTAGGTCAGCTGTGGATACCCTTCATCGATAGCTATGTGCTCGTCGAGTTCTGCTGGTGCCACAGGCGCTGTCGCCGCCGCCAGTGTGGACTCCTTAAAGCGCGCGCTCTCAAACCATTTGCGGCTGCTGCCACATGTGCTAGTGCTGGGCGTCACGCCGCTGCCAGGCAGCAGAAATGCGCTGCACGCCCATGGGGTGAGCAGCAGCACCACCACCTGTGTGCGCGCCATCGCTGAGCGCCGGGCGGCCCGGCGCATGCAATGACCAAGCCTTCACCAATTTCGAAGCCTATCATTAGCGCGGCACAGGGCTGTCGGCGGAACTCCGCCATTCCGCCATGGCGTTTGGCGGAATGGTTCCGCCCGAGTTCCGCCAGAGCCCCCCCGCCGGCCCTTTGGCGGAACTGGCGTAATCCACACAACAGCTGCACGCCCATGGAGGGGGCGGGGGGGGGCG
>JAULBY010044187.1:0-12904 GCA_032358315.1 Ophiocytium majus
TACGTGGCGTAAAAGAAAAATGCAATTTAACTTCTGCAAAATTAAAATTAAATAAATCTTTAAATTGTGTGGCCCTTGGAAACTGTGTTGGCACAGGCGCTAAAGGTGTTAACGCGCAGGTTATCGAAGTAAAAAGCTTTGAAGAGTTGGAATTATTAGGAGCAAAAAAAATGATCCAGGGAAAAATTGTTTTTTACAATGTGTTCTTTGATCAGACACATATCAGAACAGGTTCTGCGTATGGCGAATCGGTTGTGTATCGTGGCAAAGGGGCCAGCTATGCAGCCAGATATGGCGCTGTTGGCTCTATTGTTAGAAGCATGACCTCTGTTGCTGACGATGAGCCTCACACCGGCAATATGAATTATGATAGCACCATTAGCAAAATAAAAATTCCAACACTTGCTATAAGTTATAAAGCTGCTGATCTTTTAAGTGAATCATTAAAAAAAGATACGAACCTTAAAGTTTATATCGAAACGCATTGTCAGACTTTACCTGACGAACCATCGTTTAATGTGGTAGGACAAATTACGGGCATAGAAAAACCAAATGAATTTATTATTGCCGGTGGACATTTGGATAGCTGGGACAATGGACAAGGCGCGCATGATGATGGTACAGGCATTGTACAAAGTATTGAAATTTTGGAAGTATATAAATTACTTGGCATAAAACCAAAACACAGCATTCGTGCTGTTGCTTTTATGAATGAAGAAAACGGTTTACGTGGCGGTGAAGCTTATGCGAAATTTGCAAAAGAAAAAAACGAAAAGCATTTAGCTGCATTAGAAACAGACGCCGGTGGTTTTACACCGCGTGGTTTTGGCGTTGATACTACATATGGTTTATATGATCTTGTTGCTAAATGGAAAACTTTATTTACACCTTATTTTGTTGAACGTATTCAAAAAGATGGTGGCGGTGCAGATCTTATTGCACTTGCAAAATTAGGAGTTCCTTGCATTGGTTTTGAGCCCGACACACAACGTTATTTCGACATTCATCATACAGCGGCAGATACATTTGACAAAGTCCACAAGCGTGAACTGGAGCTTGGTTCTGCAGCTATTGGCGCACTTATTTATTTGTTGGATAAATACAAATAAATAGGCCGTTTTAGCTCTAAAAATTAGCCTTTTTTTCATATATTTGTATACTAATCTATTATTATGATCGATACTATGACAAAGAGCGCAGAGTTAATGGAACTTGAAGAAAATTTCGGAGCGCATAACTATCATCCCATTCCTGTGGTGCTTGAAAAAGGTGAAGGTGTTTACGTTTGGGACGTTGACGGGAAAAGATATTTCGATTTTTTAGCAGCTTACAGCGCCGTTAATCAAGGGCATTGTCACCCCCGTATCATAAAAGCTTTAACTACTCAAGCGCAAAAGTTAACGTTGACTTCTCGTGCATTTTATAATTCGCTTTTAGGCGAATACGAAAAATTTATTACTTCTTATTTTGGTTACGATAAAGTATTACCAATGAACACTGGTGTTGAAGCAGACGAAACTGCTATGAAATTAGCACGTCGTTGGGCTTATGATGTTAAAGGTGTAGAAAAAAATAAAGCAAAGCTTGTATTTGCAAAAGGTAATTTTATGGGCCGTACTTTAGCAGCTATCTCTGCAAGTAACGATCCAAGCAGCTTTGAAGGCTTTGGTCCTTTTATGCCGGGTTACGAATTAGTTGAATACAATGATCTTGCAGCTTTAGAGAATGCGATCAAAGATCCAAACACTGCAGCATTTATCGTTGAACCAATTCAAGGTGAAGCGGGCGTTGTTGTACCAACTGAAGGATATTTAAAAGGTGTAAGAGATCTTTGTACAAAGTATAACGTTTTGTTCATTGCCGACGAAGTGCAAACAGGTTTAGCAAGAACGGGGAAAATGTTAGCCTGTGATCATGAAAATGTAAAACCGGATATTTTGGTTTTAGGAAAAGCATTAAGCGGTGGTGTTTTGCCCATAAGCGCTGTGTTGGCTTCTAACGAAATTATGTTAACTATTAAGCCGGGTGAACATGGAAGTACTTACGGCGGCAATCCATTAGCGTGTGCTGTTGCGATGGAAGCATTAAAAGTACTAAAAGAGGAAAAGCTTGCAGAGAATTCTGAAAAGCTTGGAATTATCTTCCGTGACGAGATGAATAAATTAATGAATGAAACGGATCTTATTACAACTGTAAGAGGTCGCGGATTATTCAATGCCATTGTAATAAAAGAAAAAGATGGCAAAACAGCATGGGAAGTTTGTTTAAAATTTGCAGAAGCAGGTTTATTAGCAAAACCAACACATGGTGATATTATTCGTTTTGCCCCGCCATTGGTTATTACAAAAGAACAGTTAATGGAATGCGTTGCAATTATTCGCAAAGTAATTTTAAATTTTTAAGCCATTCGGTAAATGGTAACATACAATCCAAAAGACTGGCTTAAGCTCATTCTCTATTTTCATAAATCCGATACATTCCGGATACTTCTTCCCGCTTTAATTATTATTGGCGCTGTTACAGGAGTGATCAGTTATGTTGAACAAAATCATTTTCACGATTATTTACCCGGCAACTTAACTATCTTTCACCAGATCTCGGGTTTTATTATTTCTTTGGTATTAGTTTTTAGAATTAATTCAGCTTATGACCGTTGGTGGGAAGGCAGAAAATTATGGGGCTCGCTTTTAAATAACGCAAGAAATCTTTCCATTAAATTAAATGCTTTAATTCCTTTGGGCGATCTTGAGACACGCAGGCAGCTTCATAGTTTAATTGGCAATTATGCTTTTGCAGTTAAAGATCATTTACGGGGTAATACGGGTTTTTTTGAGGTCGAATTTAGCGATGAGCTTAAAAAAGAAAATTTTGAAAATGCTACACACAAACCAAACTATATTGCTAAACAGCTTACTACTTACATTTTAAATATCTGTAAAAAAAATCCGCAAACACCAAATGATTATTTGATCGTGAGTGAAAACCTGGATGACTTCACTGAAATTTGCGGCGCATGTGAGCGTATTAAAAGCACGCCTATTCCTTATTCTTACAGCATCTTCATTAAAAAAATAGTTTTTATTTACATTATTACTATGCCAATTTCATTTGGCTTAACTACGGGCTATTGGTCAATTCCTATCGTAATGATCATGTTCTATGCTTTTGCTTCGTTAGAATTAATAAGTGAAGAAATTGAAGATCCCTTTGGTACTGATGATAATGATCTGCCAACGGATGAGATAGCAGCAAAAATAAAAGATAACACTAAAGAAATACTTCTACATTGAATAATTTAAAATACGATTTTTCGCACACAGGTGATTTCGAAATGAAAGTCACTACTTTTTTCGGTCTTGAAGAAGTTCTTGCTAAAGAATTATTAACTCTTGGCGGTAAAGAGATCACTGAATTTAAACGTGGCGTATCTGTTGTGGGCGACCTTGGTTTTTTATACAAAGCAAATTTATGTTTACACACAGCTTTAAAAATTGTAATTCCAATTGCAAAATTTGAAGCCAATGATGAACACGAATTTTACGACAACGTAAAAAAAATAGATTGGGAAAGATTTATTTCTGTTACTGATAGTATCATGATAGAAAGTGTTTTGAACTCTGAGATCTTCACGCATTCATTATTTGCCAATCAAAAAGCTAAAGATGCTATTGTTGATCGCTTTCGCGAGAAAACAGGCAGCAGGCCTGATGTAGATCTTGTTCGGCCGATGTTTAAATTATACATTCACATTTTTAAAAATGAAGTAACTTTAAATTTAGACAGTAGTGGCGATCCTTTATATAAACGCGGCTACAGATCGGATATTAACGAAGCGCCAATGAAAGAAGTACTGGCTGCAGGATTAGTAAAATTAAGCGGTTGGGAAAGACATTTGGAATTAATAGATGGCATGTGCGGCGCCGGAACAATAGCTATTGAAGCGGCGCTATGGGCAAATAATATTCCTCCGGGTTATTACCGCTCTGATTTTACATTTATGCGCTGGCGTAATTACGATGAAAAATTATACAATACTATTTACGAGAGCAGCATCAACAAAATTAAAAATGCTGATATAAATATTATTGCAAACGATATTGATGAGCCTACAATAAAAAAAGCGATCATCAATACACAAAATGCAAAAGTAGACGAAGATATTCAATGTGTGAATCAATCCTTCTTTGACCTGATGCCAACCCGTGGTGGTGGTGTTGTAATTCTTAATCCTCCATATGGTGAACGTATGGAAGTGCCTGAGATTGAAAAAATGTACAAGGAGATTGGTAACAAACTAAAAAAAGATTTTCAAAATTATAATGCCTGGATAATTACCAGCAGTCCTGAAGCTATTAAGAGTATAGGTTTACGTCCTTCAAGAAGAATTCATATTTACAATGGTTCACTAGAATGCCGTTTCTTAAAATTTGAATTGTACGGCGGTAGTAAAAAAGCGGTGAAAAATCCGGAAACCATGACTAAACGTTAATAAAAGTTAGCCACGAATTTCACTGATTACCCCAAACACTTTTTGTTTATCATTTATGCATTATTAGTGAAATTGGTGTAATTAGTGGCTAAAAAAAATTCGGATTAGGCTTTCACTAAAAACTTCCCCTGCATTACCGGCACAACCGGACACTGATTAGGTGTTAAACAATATTTAATATCTCTTTCTAAATTTAAATTTGCCAAACGGTTACGGTGAGAAGAATTTGCTAAATATTTTACAAGATCATGTTTTGCTAATTTATAAAGATCAATTGCCGCCAAAGTTGAATCGCAATTTGTATCAAAACCATGTTTAAAAATTAATTTATCTGCAACAGCACCTGCCAATAAAGTATCTTCAAGATTGAATTTATTTTTCCAACCGGCACACATAAATAATACATCTTTTTTCTCTGCATTTAAATATTCTATCACCGCATCTAAATTTAAAAAGCTACCAATAATAATTTTGTGCGCTTTTTTTGCAGCATCAATGGCTTGTGTTCCATTGGTGGTTGTTATGGCAATGGTTTTTCCTTTTACTTTTGAGTTCATATAGCCAAATGGGCTGTTTCCAAGGTCAAAACCTTCTACAATTTGCCCGTCCCGCTCAGCAGCAACCATAAAGCCATTGTTTTTGTACTCTAAGGCCTCTTCAACTGTGGCAACAGGTATCATTTTTGTAACGCCATTGTAAAAGGCTGTAGTAATGGCAGAAGTGGCTCTCAGCACGTCTATAACTACCACCACCGAGTTTGGGTTATGAAAGAGCGGGTATGCCTGGGGGGTGAAACAAACTTCGATGATCATCGTTTAAACAGTATTTCTACAACAAACTTAAGATTTTAAAATTACAATTAAAAAATTACAGCTAATTAACCCAAAATAGCCATAAAAAACATAAATTTAAGGCATGATAAATTTTATAAAATCTAAAATTGAGGGGTCTATTGCTCTAAAATCCTCTTTATTATCAAATACCGAAATTTTAAATACTGTGAACAATATTGTTAATGATATTGTTACCTGTTACAAAAATGGTGGAAAAGTTTTGTGGTGCGGCAATGGCGGCAGCGCTGCAGATGCGCAACACATGGCAGCTGAATTAAGTGGCAGATTTTATTACGATCGCCCACCTTTATTTTCTGAAGCACTTCACGTAAACACCAGCTACATTACTGCCGTTGCAAACGATTACAGCTATGATATTATTTATAGTCGTTTGGTAGAAGCAATGGGTAAAAAAGGAGATGTATTGATAGGCCTTAGTACCAGTGGTAACAGCGCCAACGTTATAAAAGCACTCGAAAAAGCCAACGCAATGGGTTTAACAACTGTTGCTTTTACAGGAGAAACCGGTGGAAAAATAAAAGGTTTAAGCAAATATCTTGTCAATATTCCAAGCACAGATACACCAAGAATACAGGAATGTCACATGTTGTTATGCCACACTATTTGCGAAATGGTTGAAATGAATTTATTTCCGAAAAAATAAATCATGTTTAGCCGCGTAAAAAAAATTATTTTCTGTTTTCTTATTGCAACACTTGTTGCACCGGCACAAATTTCAGTAGGAAAAAGAGACAGTATAAATAAAAAAATACGCTCATCTCACGATACATTAAAAGTACTCACCCTTTGTAAACTTGCGCGTATGATGGTTGGTAACAGCCCTGATAGCTCATTAATACTGGCAGACAGCGCACTAAAGATCGCAAAAAGAAATAATTATCAACAAGGTTTAGCTCAGTCATATGCTAATATTGGCAGCGCTCAAAACACAATTGGTAAATACGATATAGCAATAAAAAATTTCATTGCAGCGGCTGATCTTTTCGAAAAATTAAAAAATAAATACGGTCTTTCTAATGTTTTGAATTCTATCGGCAATGCATATCTCGGAATAAAAAATAATGATAAAGCTTACGAATATTATTTAAAGGCGTATGAAATTGCCAACCAGGAGCCTGTAAATGAAAACATGGTAGCAGTTACCTCTTTTGGTATTGGTAGCATTTTGGTAGAACAAGGTAAAAGCGCTGAAGCAATAAGTTATTTTAGAAAAGCAGAAGCTAGTTTTAGAAAACAAAATATTTTAAATTATGCAGCCATGGCTGTCTCCATGATCGGTGAAACCTATTTCAGAGATTCCAATTACGTAGAGGCTGAAAAAACATATCTAAGTGTTATTCCTGTTTTTAGAGAAACGCAGGATGATTACGGCCTTGCTTCTGCCCTGGCAAATATGGGCACCATTGAGATCGAAAAAAAGAATTATGCAAAAGCTACAGTTTATTATAAAGAAGCCATTGATATAAATTTTAAGCGAAACGCTTACGCTAATATTTTGACCAATGCAAAAGCATTAAGCGAATTAATGGAGTTGCAAAATAAGCCTGCCGATGCACTTAAATATTACAAGACCTATACGCAGTATAACGATTCGGTATTAAATATCGAACGGAATAAGGCATTTTTAGAAGCAGAATCAAAATATGAATCTGAAAAAAAAGAACAGCAGCTTAAATTAAAAAATCTTGAATTAGAAAAATCACAGATCCAGTCATCGCAACGTGGTAAACTGGTTTATATCTTTGCCGGAGCAATGATCATCTTCATAGTACTTTTATTTTTTGTTTACAAGCAATTCAGCGAAAAGAAAAAAGCAAATGTGTTGTTAACAAATAAAAATGAAGAAATAGAAAAACAAAAATCGATCATCGAAGAAAAAAATAAAGATATTACTGATAGTATCAATTATTCAAAGCACATTCAGCAAGCCATCATTCCTTCAACAGTAAAAGTAAAATCAACTTTAAATGAATCGTTAATATTTTTCAGACCGAAAGATATTGTGAGTGGTGATTTCTATTTTATCGAAAGGATAGGTAGCTCCATTTACATTGCTGTTATTGATTGTACGGGTCATGGCGTTCCGGGAGCTTTGTTAAGTGTGTTTGCCTACTCTAATATAAAAAATATTATTTCTACAGGAAGTTATTCTACAAATCCCGCGGGCATCTTAACAGAACTTTGTAAACAATTCAAAGCTAATTTACAATCACATGCTATTAAAATTAATGATGGTGTAGATATGAGCATTTGCATTTTAAATACCGATACACAAAAATTATATTATTCAGGAGCAAAGAATAATATGTTACAGATCACTAAAGATGGATTAAAAGAATACAATGCCGATCGTTGGGGCGTAAGTGGTTCGAATGAAGAAGCACAAACAGTATTTACCAATCACGAATTAGTAGCCAAAGAAGGTGAGAAGTATTTTTTATTTACAGATGGATTTGCAGATCAGTTTGGCGGACCAAAAGGGAAAAAATTCAAATTAAAACAGCTTGAAGAATTATTACTAAGAACGCACGACATGCCTTTTGAACAACAGAGTTTCACATTAAGCGAAACTTTTGTAAGCTGGAAAGGAAATTTGGAGCAGATTGATGATGTTACTATAATTGGTTTTGGAATTTGATGATAACAACCGCTATAATACTGGCTGGTGGCTTTGGCACACGTTTACAAACAGTTGTGAATGATCTGCCCAAACCAATGGCACCTGTTAATGGTCAGCCCTTTTTAAATTACCAGTTAAATTATTTAAAACATTACGGCATAAAAAAAGTAATTCTTTCGTTAGGCTATTTACCTGAGAAAATAAAAGATTTTTACAGTACTAATTTTAATGGACTAGAAATTGATTACGTTATTGAAAAAGACCCTTTAGGAACCGGTGGCGGCATTCGTTTAGCTTTAGAAAAATGTACAGATGAAAAAGTATTTGTCTTGAACGGTGATTCTTTTTTTGACGTTGACCTCAAAGAATTTTACAACTTACATTCAAAAAATAATTCAGAAATTTCTCTGGCGCTACGTAAGGTAAACAATGCCGAACGTTATGGAACAATTGAAAAAGATCAAGATAACAGGATTACTTCCTTTAAAGAAAAGTCCGGTTTTTCAAAAGAAGGAGTTATAAATGGAGGTGTTTATATTTTAGATAAAAAAATATTTTCAACTTCAACACCAGCAAATAAAAATTTCTCAATTGAAAAAGATTTTTTTGAAAAACAATTACATACCATTCAAATAAAAGGTTTTGAGTTTGAGGGTTATTTTATAGATATTGGTATACCCGAAGATTACACCAGAGCACAACATGACCTTAAAGGATTTAAATATAAATAAAGACTGGACCTTGTTCTTAGACAGGGATGGCGTTATCAATAAAAAATTAGATAACGACTACGTGAAGCATTGGATAGAATTTGAATTTTTAGAAGGCGTTTTAGATTCATTAAAAAAATTGGATACCGTTTTTGGAAAAATTGTAGTTGTTACCAATCAACAAGGAATAGGAAAGCATATATACAGGATAGAAGATCTTGAACTGATCCACAAGAACATGTTGTATGAAGTAACGTACCTGGGTGGCAGGATCGATAAAGTTTATTTTTCACCTCATTTACATTCAGAAAATCATCCCACCCGTAAGCCCGGAATTGGCATGGCTTTACAGGCACAAAAAGATTTTCCTGAAATTGATTTTACAAAAAGTATTATTGTTGGTGACAGCTTAAGCGATATGGAATTTGGTCGTAATGCCGGCATGAAAACAGTTTTTATTTCAGAAGAAAAAAAGAAAGATGAGCGCATTGATATGCAGTTTAATTCGTTAGTTGAATTTGTAGATAATTTATAATTTATTTTGAAGATCTCCATCATAACCATTACCTATAATTCTGCTGCTACATTAGAGCAGACGATCAAGTCTGTACTTCATCAGAATTATAAAGATGTGGAATACATTATTGTAGATGGCGGATCAACTGATAACACATTACAGATCATTGAAAAATATAAAAACAGGATCTCAAAATTCGTATCTGAAAAAGATAAGGGCCTGTATGACGCACTTAACAAAGGTTTAGAGCTTGCTAGTGGTGACATTGTTGGAATTTTACATTCAGATGATTTTTATATTGACAATACTATTCTTGAAAAATATGCAAACACGTTTATTAAAAATAATTCGGAAGCAGTGTATAGCGATCTGTTTTATGTAAATAAAGATGATACCAATAAAGTGATCCGCAAATGGAAAAGCGGAAATCATAAACCCAATTCGTTCTTACATGGCTGGATGCCACCCCACCCTACTTTTTTTGTAAAGCGCGAGGTATACCAGAAATTTGGAAATTTTAATCTTGACTTTAAACACTCTGCTGATTATGAATTAATGCTTCGTTTTATTCATAAACATAAAATAAAAATAAATTATTTGCACGAATTCACCATTAAAATGCGGGTTGGCGGTCAAAGCAATGCCTCAGTTCAAAACAGGGTAAATGCCAATATTGAAGATCGTAAGGCCTGGCAGGTAAATGGCCTGAAACCCAGGCTCTACACTACTTACCTTAAACCTTTAAGAAAGATCTTACAATTTTTTTAGTCTTTTTCCGGACACATTTGATTTATAAATTAATTTTTATATATTAGTATAATCTTAAATTTATTCAAATGAAAAAAATCTACCCTGTAATCATTGCACTGGTTATTTTATTGTCTAATAATACATTTAGCCAATGTTCTTTATACCCTGTTTCCTTAACATCAAAGATCAATAACAGTTCTTTGATCCTGCAAGGAAAAGTAATTTCACAAAAATCATTCTGGAATGCTGAAAGAAATTATATCCGCACTTCAAATGTTATTAGTGTAACACAAGTTATAAAAGGCAATATTAATTCGGCCTTTATTGAAATTATAACAGAAGGTGGAGAAGTTGAAACGAACAAACAGGTTGTTGATCCATCACTTCAGTTATCAATAGATGAAGAAGGTATCTTTACCTTGAATTCAATTAATCAACCCTCACAATTCGGTCACCCTGTATTCCAGGTATACGCTGATCAACAGGGTTTTTATAAATTCAATACAAAAGAAAATACCGCAATAGTTCCATTTAAAAATTACGGCGATATTAATACAGTATATAAAGAATTTGAAATGCTTTTAGGAATTGAACTTCCTGATTATATCACTCCAAACTCAAATAAATTTTCTTCGCCCAGTTCTATTGCTTCTATATCAGGAATTTCACCATTAACAATTACTGCGGGTACAGGTAGTATTTTAACTATATCAGGTGCCGGATTTGGCGCAACACAAGGATCATCAATAGTAGAATTTAAAAATGCTGATGATGGCGGCGCAACTTTTATTCAGCCTCACGCATCACAATATGTTTCGTGGAATAATACTCAAATACAGGTTATAGTACCTACGCGCTCATCAACTTTAACGGGCAATGGTACAGCTGGTACCGGCCAGGTAAGAGTGACAGTTGGCACATCAACTTTAAGTGCACAAACGTTAACAGTTGATTATGGCGAATTAAATGTTCTTGTAACAAATACACTTATTGCACAGCAGGTTTTTAATACACGTCACATTGATCTTAATACAATGAATGGTATTACCTGGCAAATGTATACCGGCTTTAATTCAAACGCTCCTGCAAAAACTGCTTTTTTAAGTGCGTTTCAAACATGGCGTTGTAATACAAACATTAATTGGTTATTAGGCACAGCGGTTTCTACAAATTCAATTGGCTTTGATGGTGTTAACGTAATTCGTTTTGATATTGGTAGTGAATTACCTGCCGGCGTTTTAGGCCGCTGTACCAGTTATTTTAATGCTTGCAGTTTTGGACCTAATATTTATGTTTATGTAACCGAACTGGATATTTGCTTTGATGACCCTGCAACCAGCGCTATTACCTGGAATTTTGGTCCTGCACTGGCAACGGGTGGAAATTATGATTTTGAATCTGTTGTAGTGCATGAATTGGGACATGGACATCAACTATCGCATGTTATAAATACAAATGATGTAATGCATTTTTCAATTGCAGGTGGACAAAACAAACGTACATTAATTAGCCAGGATATTAATGCAGGCACTGATGTAATGAGCCGCGATGTGTCTGCAGGCATTTGTGGTAAGGGAAATCTTGTTGCTATAACTGCAAGTCTTTGTAGTGTAACAGCACCAACATCAACATTTAATTTAGTGGCTTCTATTTGCGTTGGACAAACTGTTGCATTAACAAGTAATGCCACTGGCGGCCCAACAAATTTTAGCTGGACAGCAACAGGAGGAAGTACATCTACATCAACTTTACAAAATACCACAACGAGTTATGCTTCACCCGGAACTTATTCTGTAACATTAATGGTAACAAATGGTATTGGTACTTCATCATTAACGAAAACAATTTCTGTTTTAGCAATTCCAAGTGTTGTAGTTACCTCTTCCAATATTTGTTCGGGAGGATCAGCAAATATGTCGGCAAGCGGTGCTACATCTTATACGTGGAATCCGGGAGCATTAACCGGCGCTAACCAAACATTAAGTCCTGCAACCACGCAAGTTTATACAGTTATTGGAGCTAATGGAACATGTACCAACAGCTCAACAGGATCAATAAACGTTACTACAACACCAACAGTTGCAGTATCCAACGCGAGTACCTGTGCAGGAACACCAGTTGCAATTACTGCCAGCGGCGCGACCAATTATACATTTAACCCCGGTGCGTTAACAGGTGCTACTCAAAATTTAAGTCCGGCAACAACTACAACTTATGCAGTTACCGGAGCTAACGGCTCGTGTACTAACGCAAAGAATTTTACATTAACGGTTGTTGCAAATCCAACAGTTGGCGCTTCCGCTTCTGCAACATTAATTTGTGCAAGTGCACAAACCACAACGCTTACGGGTTCGGGTGGTACAAGTTATATTTGGAATCCGGGAAATATTTCCGGGAATAACATTCCTACAACACTTACATCTACCACAACATTTACTGTTACAGGAACTACAAACGGTTGTTCGGGCACAGCAACAGTTGCTGTTTCAGTTACACCTTGTACAGGTATTGCAACAATAGCAGGAGTTGGAAACTTAAAAGTATATCCAAATCCAACACAAGGATCTGTTACCTTAAATTTTGGTGAAACATTTAGCGGACGACTAAGTCTTTTTAATTCATTAGGTCAATTATTAAGTGATCAAAAAATAAATGATGTAGAAAACACCGAACTTAATTTAAGCACTTATCCTAAAGGAATTTATTTGATAAAATTAGTTCCGGCTAATGGAAAAGAAAGATCAATAAGAATTGTAAGAAATTAAAATATATTTTCTATAAATAAAAAAGGAGCGATTATTAGATCGCTCCTTTTTTATTTTAATAACATGTCGTACCTGTCAAGCCCTTCACCGTAAGCATCTTTACTTATTTTAGTAACAGCAAATCCCATCTTCTCAAAAAAGGAATATGTATGTTGAGAAGTGTCCAACGAAATAATACTTTCAGGATATAATTGTTTGA
>JAULBY010044220.1:0-37460 GCA_032358315.1 Ophiocytium majus
AGCCCCCAGCATCATGACCCAGGTGTGCCTCTCCATGCCCTCATCACTGTGGCCCTGCTTCTGTTGCTTCTGCTGCTGCTTGTTGCTACCACCACCACACATTCCTACAACACTAAGAGCCTCAGCATCCGATTGCGCTAACCTGCTTCACACTGCATGATCTGTTGCATGTGGCCCGGTCCCGGGCAGACTTTTCGGCTGTGCAGGCTGGTATTTCCAAGGGTGCTTGTCAACGCCATACGGGCTGTTACAGACGTTGACCGTGGGAACCGTTGGCATGTGCAAGCAAGCATGCGCCCTACTAGTAACAGTTTTGCGCACTATGCCGCGCGGTCAGCAGACGCACACATTGATGCAATGCCACCTGCTGAGCTGAGCACTGTGGAGACGCCATTGCTCCAACACGTGGCGCCCCCCGGGGACGCCTGAAACCACGAACCGCGTACCGGCAGTTTCAAAACTGTGTTCAAGAGCTGCGCATATGTGCCCTAGTCACAGTATTGCGCGTTGTCCGGCGCGGTCGACGAACGCATACATCGATGCACCACCTGCTGAGCACTACACGCGTGTGCTCAGCACACAACGTTGGGAACTGAAACCGTGGCCGGTTTCAAAAGCGGACAGCACAACACAAGGCACACTCACACGCAGAACCACCGCTGTGCCACCGCCGCTGCCACTGCGCTGCCTTCCACCGGGTAAGCTTGGCAACCCTCGGCGCTCTTGCCCCTGGAATTCTGAACTGCCTCCGCTGCCGCTGAGGAAAGCGCGAAAAGCGGAGCTGAACCATGCCTGTCAAGGACGTGAATATCCACCTGGCGGCTATGGACGGGGACGTGGTAGCCATCCAGGTAAGGCCTACGGCCTGGTGTGCAGGCCTCGTTGGGCTGGCTTGCTGCTGAGGTTCCCCATCGCCATGCGGCTGGTCCCAGTTGCTGCGGCTCTGCTGAGCACTGCTGCTGACGAGGCACATGGGCTCGTGCACAAGCACCGCACGCCAACGCAAGCCGTCGGACACGGTGCCACACGTAGCGACGGGCGTCACCTACTTGGCCCAGCCACTTGCGCAGGCACCTTCGTCAGGCTTTCCCACTATTCACCTACGACGCCCACGAAGCATGCTGGAGGCAGCCCGCGTGCATATGAGGTAGGGATTCCAAGACGGCGGTATATCCTACGGCGGGCCGACCTGCTCACTCGGACACCCCGCTCGCCCCCCTCGACCTGGCTCCGGTGGTGGTGGCTGTTCCGGCGGCCATGTTGATGTGTGCGGCAAAGCATATGCCAGGTGGCAGCCCCCTGCAGGGCTCACACGCAGCAGCAGCACCTGTGACTCATTGTCAACCTGCTACCACCACCTCAGGTGAGGTAAGGACTCCAGGCGGCGGTACATCCTACAGCGGCCCGCCCCGCCCGCACAGACGCTCCACACGCCTTTTGACCTGGGCTCCAGCTCCTCTATTCATGTGCAGCTGTTGTAATAAACCTTGCCCCACCTCTGTTTTTTCTGCCTTTGCATGCTGCTTTTGCTGGCCCAGCCTGCGCGTGCTAGCAGCAGCTCACTCGCTCCCGCAGAAAGTGAGCCGCTGCCCGCTACTGCCCCTTAGGTGCTCACAAAAATTGCTGAGCAAATGCGACACGCCCTTTCCTGCCTTTGCACCACCGCCTACATGCTCACTCGCTTCACCACTTGCGCCGCCGCTGCAGAGGTGGCTGGACGATGGCCTCTTTGTGGACAAGCGGGACAATTTTGAGAGGACGCCGCTGCACCAGGCGTGCTGGAGCGGGCGCGTGGAGGCCATGAAGCTGCTGCTGGGCGCGTACGCGCAGGTGGACGCGCGGGACAAGGACAACTGCACGCCCCTGCACTACGCCGCCTCCACCAACCAGGTGAGCGAGCGGCCGCAGCACAGTCACTGAATAATACTTCAAAGCACTACTGTAGCATACTAAAAATGATATACACGCGCAGGTGGATGCGCGCAACAGGGACAGCTGCACGCCCCTGCACTACGCCGCCTCCACCAACCAGGTGCGCGAGCGGACGCAGCACAGGTCATTGGATCATACTTCAGAAGTATAACCATGTTGACACTAGGGAACTAGGAGGGGGGGGGGCTGTTGTTGCCGCATTTGCGAAAAGGTAGCCCATTGTTGCCGGAGTACGCGCAGGCGGACGCGCGCGACAAGGACAACTGCACGCCCCTGCACTACGCCGCCTCCACCAACCAGGTGGGCGAGCGGACGCAGTCGCTGAATGATACTTCAATGTGTGTGATCATGACGGTATCTTGTACTTCTTGGAGTATATCCTGCTAATGTTGCTCGTGCTGATACTGCTCAAGGGTTTTGTTTTGCATATGACACCTCGTTCTCCGAGCCGTTTATAACTGGCCATCTTATCCAACTCTATCGTGGTAGTCATTGGATGTACGAAAGTGGGTTCACTGGTCGATGCACTTGCCGCGCTCCCTCACCAACACCTCAATGACCACCTCTCACTACTATGGGGAGTACTGGTACTGTGCTCAGCAGCAGGGTGGCACGTGCCCGGTGCCTCCCGAAACTTCCGAGCGTCACTGATGCAATCTACCAGTGCTCACCTGTTTAAGCACATAACATGGGAGTTGATTCACCAACATCTGTAGCATGACACCCAACAGGTAAGGAATACGATTCGGAGTTGGGTAGGTACTCCAAGTGAGGGTCCAACTGTTCAGACTTGCATTGCGCTCCGGTAAGCATGGCGCGTGCCTACTCATGATGGGCATGTCGCAGCAACATTTGCGAAGAACACGTGCACTTCTATTAGATAAAGGTCGACTGTTTGCATCTACAGGATACACCCTTCACACAGTATTGCACTCATGAGCTTCTAAGAACAATGCGCCTGCTGCACCATTACCCGTGGGCAGGTGGAGGTCGTGCAGGAGCTGCTGCGGCGCAAGGCCGCCATCAACGCGTGCGACGTCAAACACGAGACGCCCCTCTTCAAGGGCGTCATGCTGGGGCACGCCGCCGCCGTCGATGCACTGCTCGCCGCGGGCGCGGACGTCACCATCGCCGACGCCAACGGCGTGCGGCCCGGCACCGAGTTTGCGACAAAAGTCGATGCGGCCGCCCGCGCGCAGGTGGCAGCCGCGCTGAGCAAGGTGCAGGAGGAGCGTGCGGCGGCGCGCGCGGCGGCGCGTGACGCGGACATTGCCGAGCTGGAGCGGCGCAAGCGGCGCCACGGCTGCTGCGCCGTCATGTAGGCCCGCGCGGCGTTGCGATGCTGCGGGGGGCTGCAGCCGCTGCGACGCTGGAAGTGGGGTGCGCTGCTGAGCGTCGCTGGCGCGGCGTTGGGTTGGTGCTGCGGCGGCAGTGCGAGGTAGGGGCTCCAGACGGCGTTGCATCCTATGACGGCACTCGGACGCCCCGCACGCCTGTCGACCTGGTAGTCGACGCCCGTTGTGGTGCCACCAATGGTGGTGGCCCCGGTTGCGGTGTGCGCTGAGGTGCGAAGTGACCAGGTGCGGGGCTGAGGATTTCTACGGGCGGCGCAGCAGGTGTGTTTGCAAGTGGGAGAGGCCCCGGGTACGGCCCGTTATGACACGAGTGCACGAGCCTGGCAGCCCACAGTGCGAATGGCATGGGTGCATGCCGCATGGTGCCAGCGCCAAACACAGACTGTCCGTGGCAGCGCACAGGCACGCGGCCTGGGCAGTGTTGGCCACGGCGTCGCACTGTTGTGGCGGCACAGACCTGGTGTCGCACCTGCAGTTGACGCGGGGCGCACCATTCAGGCGCAGGTGGCACCACACTCTAGCACTGCACCATGTCAGTTGTGGCAACCCGCAAACCGTGGTGGCATCGCTGGTAGCGATGCGGTAGTGGCTGATGCAGCAGTGAGCACCCATGTTGCCACACACTCGAAAGGACCAAGTGAGGGACCAAGTGAGGGACCAAGTGAGTGGTGGTTGCCGCGCATGCATGGTCGGTTGCCTGGGCAATGTCTAGGCTGTCACTACAAGTTGCAGATGCACGTGTACCAGAGTGTGCGTTTGTGCGCAGCTGCTAGGCTGATGCCCACAACATGTCTGGTGCCAGACCCGGTCGGGCGTTGGTGTGCTCTGAAACTTGGTCATACCTATCAGTGTGCAGCGACCGCTGGACTGAGAAGGCTGCCTGTCGCTACTGCATCTACAGACAGCTGCAGTCAACAGCCTATGCATAAGTGCGTACACACATGTGTGCGCATGTGCAAGACCGCATGGGCTTGTTGATGACGTGTGACACCAGTGCAAATACACCGCCTGCTACTGTAGCACGCCAAACACTGACACAAGCTCCACACTCACTTCCTTTGTTTCCCACGCTCATATCTGTCCACATCAGTTGATGTGAACTGGCCCTGTGGTGCTTCTTTTCCTGTGGAACGTTCGGCATTTCTATGAACGTGCCGCAGCTCTTCGTTCAATTTGACTCAATCCGTGTTTTGGTGTATACAGATGCAGCTGCTCAACTGCAAGTCAAAGCGCCACATGGACCCGGCACACACTCGCTGCTGGCCGAGGCAGCGCATGTGGACGGTGCCCAGGTTGCCCTCGCCCTGCTCCGCCTGTGTGGCCCGGCACGAGCGACCTACCTCGCGCGTAACGCGTCGCCCCGGCGCTGGTGGTGCCGGAGCTGCACCGGTACGACGCCCTTGCCCTGTGCGCTCTGGCGGCGGTGGCCCAAGAGCCCCCCGCCGCGGACACTGGCGACCTAATGGGCATGGCGCCGGCGCCGGGACCGCCACCCTGTTGTAATGGAAGCACACACTGTGGGGCACTGCTCTGCACCAACTGTGCAGTCTGCCTCCACCTGTCCATGTAGGTGACTCTGCACCGGGTCCCGGGGGGCCAACCCGAGGGCTGCTGCTGCAGAACAGGCACAGCAACAGCACACAGCAAACAGCTGCACTCACCAGAAACTGGCTAGGCTCCAAGTTCGTGCGTTATAACTTAGCTGGGGCTGCTGCAAGAGTGCGCAGCCCCCTCAGAGATCTTTTGCTGGCAACAGCAACCATTGCCAACTTCATGTTGCACTTGTAACTTCAACTTCTGCAGCAGCCCAGCGGCTGCTCACACATCTCTCTGAGTAGCCACTATACAACAACCCTCGGCTTGGCGTTTGGCGGTGGCCGCCTTGCGCCGCCCACTATGGGATGGCGTACCTGGTGAGTTTCACGCGGCGGCCTTCGCCTGGAGGTTAGCGAGGCGCCGCCGTCCATGATGCGCGGCGGAGCGGCCGCGCCTGCGGCGGTCAAGGTTAAGCGCCGCCGACAGGCGACACTTGCTCGGCATGTGGACGCAGCCGCCGCCCGCGGGCGGCAGACCGCGCTGGAGGCGGTGGAGGATTGGGAAACGCTTATGGCGTGTGCAGCTGCGCGGATAGGGGGAGCGTGGCCTGGGCGGCGACCCTGCGCGGGGCCGACAAAACAGTGTCACTTTTAAACATCTGACCATGGAGCCCCCCCCCCTGTTGTGAGACGATCCGCCGCTACCTGGGCATCGAGCGCACATTCCCGACGACTGCGGGGGGGCGCTGCCATCAGTGCCGCCAGCCGCAGTCTGGGGCACTCATCCGCCGCTGCACCCAAGGGCTCAGCAGCACCCGCCACCACCGCGCCGTCGACACCCTGCGGGAGCTCCTACGCGGCGACGCCCGGCTCAAGGCGTGCAAACGAGTCGGAATAGCGGTACCCCTTCACGCCCACCGCGGCCGACACTATCAAGTAGATGGACCTGTACTATCCCGCCGGGGCAGATTGACCTACCGGCGCCCGCGCGGCGCGCGCGGCCGGCATCTCGCCGCTGCGCGGCGGCTATGGCGTGGCCTGCTGCCTTGACGTCGCCATTCGTGACGACACGTGCCAGACCTATCGCCGTCAGCGAAAAAGATCAAAACATACGTCGAATCGGGGGCTCTGACCCGGGGGCCACGACAACCACCCTGTTTTCCATAGCGCTCGAGCGATGAGTTTGGCGCCGCCTCGCGCGACACCCGCGCCGTAGTGAGGACCATTGCAGTGCGGCAGTCCCAGCTGTGCGATGCGCTGTTCACAGCACTGGCGAGCTGCTTGGCGCGCTGGCCCAGGAACTTTTCGTCACCTTGCAACGCACCCATCTCCGAACTGGTGATAGCAGAAGAGAGAGGGAGCAGAAATGACATCGATCGTCCTCCCGGCGGTGGATCGACCTGCCCCCGACCTGGATGCCTGAGGTAGGGACTCCAGACGGCGGTATATCATATGGCGGACGCCTATCGGCACATGCCACTGCTGGGCCCGCCGAGCGCTGGCCCGCCGGCCGCCGCAGGGCAGGCCGTGAAGCCGAAACTGCCCCTATGGATCTCAGTAGTGTAGCTGGTGTCCACATACCTTCGTGGCAGGCCTTGGGCACCTCAAGAGCACAGGACTTTTACGGCAAAGCTTGAGGAATTCCTCCCCTGGGAGCTCCCCTTAGTCACGTGTGCCTCTCCATGCTCTCACATTCACTGCTGCCAGTCTGCTTGCTGTCTACCAGCCACAGGGTTGTAGTATTGTAGTACCAAATCTTCCTTAGAAGTTGAATTAGTACATCTCGCGGGGGTGGGTGGGGCAGGTCCCCCAGGTGGGACATGCGGTTGCAATCCGTTAGAGTAGCACTTCTGGCAACATGCCAGGCTTTCTTTAAAGTACGCAGTGCTGAGCATTGCTTGCTCGCTAGCAACAGCATGCCTGGTCATGCATTTTTCGGTCACATGCACACCATGTGCACAGGGCTTTCCGTGCCCTAAGCGGAGTTTGATATATAACTGCATCTCACACATCCCCGCAGCCTCCGCATCGCCAGCCTGAGCATGCTGTGCCAGACTGAGTGCTGCTTGGCCAAGGAAGCCCTCCCGATTACAGTCCAAACAAGGTGCGCATCACCTGGTCATACATATACTACTGTAGTATGCATGTTTGTATGCATAAATGCCTCGATGTGTGACCACAAACACGGCCTGCAGCATGGTGGTCGGCAGTGTGCCTACTTGGCATGTCAACGCGTTGCACAGAGCCGCGGCAGCGCGACCGGGGCATGCCACAATTGTTGACATGTTAACATGTGTGTATGAGAGTGACAGCAGCTGCAGCAGCAGGCGGCGACTGACAAGCCAGAAGCGGGCACCAGCGCATTTCTGTGTGACGCCGCGTGTGCACCTGTTCACACCACGATGCACTTGTGCAGTGCCACAGCAGTCTACATCTAGCTCTTACCACATTGGAAGCACCAAGGAGGCGCTCACAGCACATGCCAGTGAACTACTATGGCCGACATGCAGGCTGACTCAGAGCCCGGCCTCCAAAGACATGCAAGCACAACCTTGGTGCTGCCAGTGGTATGTGTGGCGGGGGTGCATGCACGATACTTTGAAACTACACGCACCGCTACCCCAACGCACTTGTAGGTCCGGGACGGCGTCACACTGAAAGCACAATGAAGGCACGCTCTAAGCCACCGGATTATGCAGCAGCTGCCTAGGTTCTCGCTGTGAACGCGCTGCTGGGCACAGCCCATGGCCAGAGGTGGCTGGCAGGCTGCGCTGTCCGTTACTCGCCGACGGATGCGCCTCACGGTGCCACTATTAGTACACAGGGCAGCAGAACGGTTGGCACACAAACAACGGGGAAGCCCAGGTGAGCAAAGGTGCTTTTGATAGCAGCTGCTGCGCATGCGCAACTTGAATACGCAGGACTCGGCAGTGCTCTGTTGCCAAGCAGCACTGCCGATGTCAGCAGTCCCTGAGGGCTCACTAGTGATCACTCGCAAATAATTGAGCAGTTTACCGAAGTTACAGGCGACAGCCTGTGTGTCCTGCTACGTGTCAGTCTGTGCATTGCACATCGCCACGCCTGTGCCTGTACAGCTGCATGGCTGTGCTTCACTCTTCGCATGGCTGGACACACAGTGTCACCTATAGTATCACACGTGCATCAGCGCAGTAACGAGATCGCTTTACACGCCAGCTTTGACGAAGGCGCATGCATGAGCTCAGCGTAACCGCTGTCGGACAACTGTGTCACAGGCACCTGGTCCAGCCACTACAACCAGTATATTCTGCAACCCATCTCATGATGTAGTACAGCTTGAGGGGCGAACTACAAAATAGCACAGCTAAAGGCAGCTGGAGCACAACTTTTAAGAAGTTTCAGCGGCTGAGCCCCTGCACACGCGCGTTGGAGCACTGCAGAGGCACGCTGGCCTATTTGTTTTTTGAACAGTGGCCCTGGGAAGAACACCCCCTACAGCAACTAAGGCTGCCGCATCGATGCAACAGCTGCGGGTGACAGTCCTGGGAGTACCGGACGGCATGTTACACTAAACACGAGGCACGTGCTCAGGGATTGCCGGTGGCTGGTGCTCAGGGATTGCCGGTGGCTGAGTATTATTAGTGCTCCACAGTGGCTACGGTAGGTACGTGTTGGCGGCCTGGACCATACTAGCCGGACATGCACCTTCGATATGACTAGCTGCCTGAGCACCACAAACCGGCTCAACCATGGATGGTACATTAAAGTCATCTCACACACACAACGTAAGCAACATACCCGCACCAGGTGCAACAGCTGCTAGCTGCAGGGACAGGTAATGGGCAAAAGATGGCAGTTGCGCTTCAGCACTCACATGCAGCCTTGTAGATGGCCTGGTTGCCAGTCCCGTTGGCGATAAACATGATGCTGCCGTCCACATCCCACGCCAATCCGGTGATACCGCCTGTTGCTGACAGAGGTGGGGCGCCATCTGACACAGTGGTAACGCCATCCGCCCCGTTGCCAATCACGGTGGTGATGATGTTGGTTGAGAGAGCGATCTTCCTGATCCGGGCGTTGCTGCTGTCAGACACATACAGTGTCTGCGTCGTCTCGTCCAGCCGCACATCCTGGGGATAAGCGAGTGTTGCTGAGGTGGCCACCCCCCCGTCCCCGGAGAATCCCGGACTGCCAGTGACTCCGGCAACCACAGTGTAGAATCTCGACCCGTACTTGTCGCCAGGTGGTGGAAGCCCCACCTTGATGACGCGGTGGGAGTCCGTGTCTACAACATATATCTCCCCAGTCGAAGCACAGGCAATACCGTGCGGAAAATTTAAGCCCTTGAAGAGCGTAGTGATATGGCCGGTTTCAGCGATGATCCACCGGATGACGTTGTTGCCCGCGTCCACAACATACACGTCATTGGTGGCCATGTTCACAGCTATATGCCTGCAGCAGTGGCAACGTGCACAGGTGTGACGGTGCATGTGTTGACCATCAGGCTGCCGATGAGTGCAGTGAATGAGCACTATTAGCATGCAGTTACAGTAGTGTGGTGCGGCTTGCGGCACTGAGCTAGATACCAAAGTTGAATCCATGCCGGTAACCAAATCTGCACCTGCCCTCATTGACACGAAAGGCCACCGCTGTGCGCAGTGCTGTTGCTTGCAGCTGCATTGTCATGTGGTGCGTTTGCTGCTTGTGACATGCACTGAGATAGCCTGAGACAAGTTGGGACAGTGCAGTTGTGCACCGGTACATGTCTTCGACTGCTCGTTGCTGCCTGCAGCTGCCGCAGCGATGATGGTGACTTACGTGGGTCTAGATATCCTGGCGTCCGTGGGCTTGCACCAATCGCAGGTGTAGCCTCCTTCCCCAGTGCCCGCAAAGGTGGAGATGATGCCAGCAGGGCTCACTGAGCGCACCTGGCACCTCACAAAGCGACACACCACACACCACAAAATGGCATTGCACTGGTTAGAAGGCAGCAGCTGTCTCTCCCTGTACACATGCAGTAACTTAAAGTAGCCGTTGGTGCACGTCAAACGCCAGCAGGTGTACCTAGACTCGGACAAACCTTGTGACTGGCGCCACAATGCGCACCAGAAGTGTGGTATGGGTCACCGTTGATGCAGTTCATTGATCGCTAAACGCATGCATGCGAACATGTGTTGTAGTAGAAGACGCACCCTGTGCCCCTCATACTCGGCAATGAGCAGGTTGCCATTTCTGTCGTACGCAACACCGCCAGGAGCATTGAGCGTTGCCGCATTCGCATAGCCACCGTCTCCGGTTGAGGACGCCACTCCAGTGCCGACAATGGTGGTGATTATGCCAGTTGCACGGTCCACTTTGCGCACCACGTGGGCGTACTCGTCAGCGAACACGAAGTCCCCACTGCCGCTGGGGTGCATCGCGACGGATGTGGCGCGTTTCAACTGCGCCAGCAAGGCTGACTGACTGTCACCGGTGTAGCCAGGTGCACCAGCTCCCGCGAGGCGCAATATGAATGGCGATACAGCTGCGGCATGGCGAGTGCAGAGAATGCCAAGAACAACAGCCCGGTGCAAGAGCACAGCAGTGTCACAATGATGTAAGCAGTGATGGTACCCCATCACGGCTGCAGCCAGCAATGCTCATAAAGTGCCTCACTTTGAGAAGCGCGCAGCGGCTGTGTCTCGCATTTGTAGAGGTGACCATAACCTTGCACCATGCCTAGAGTTTCACACTTGCCAGCCTAAACAAGCCAGCTGTGACTGCTAGCAAGTGCCAACTGATGGCTTTATGCCATGCTTCATACTCTAGATGCAGCATCCCACCTGTGGTTTTTACACCTTAGGTACACTACATTATGGGCAGCAAGTGGGCCACCACTCATGCATGACTGCGTCATTGACCTACGTGCACTGTTGGAACGTGTCCGCATCAACATGTCAAAGGCCACAGGTTCGCAGCCTTAGGCCGGCCAGCAGGGACATGTTGTGTGGTGGCCATGCGCACAGCCTCGGAGGAGGGATGCAACTACAGTGGCCGCCCACACCCGTGATTTCTTAGATCATCATGTCACATGCCACATGCTCATACGAGCTGCTGAACTAGCGGCGCGGCGCCACTGTTCGCCAAAGCATTTCAGCAGTTGAATGCGTCACGTACTACAGCAATGAGCTGACTCTAGGCATGCGAAGCGTGCCAAATGGCCACTCTGGGTTGTGGTGTGTACACGCTATAGCATGTATACATATAAAATCGTGTGTGAGGTACTTACAGCAGGCGGCTGAAGAGGTGGACCCCGACAAGTTTGCGATGGTAGTGTAGCCCGAGGGGCATGCCACACATGTTGCACGGACGCCGCCCTCGGAATAATAGCCCCGCCGGCACATCACACACCGACCTGAAACCACGCCATACCCAGGCGGGCATGGCACTGCAGACACAGCAGACAACGGTGGCAAGGTCACAGTGTGGCAGTGCGAAACATGTACTGATGTTACCCTTCAAATTGCAAGGGACAACGTGATGCACACTGTATGTACAGGCATGAGAAGATGCAAAGTTGGCGCAAATCCCATAGAGAGTCATACGGCCTGCATGTCATGTCAGAGCATGAGGCAATGCCATGTGGTCAGGGCACTACCAGTGGTCGAATACTGCCTAGTACTTGGAGTATGCAGGAACATATTGGCAGCCCATGGAAGCCGAGCCCGTAACTCTCCCAGGCTGATCAGGTATCCGAAACAACACCGATTGGTGGCATATGAGAGTCGTGTGACACATACGGCTTGGTTCAGTAGCTGTATACCCGAACTATGTGCTACAGCTGCCACGACAGGCAACCGACCAGGGGCGGCGGTTGTACTTCTGAATCCGCACTCACATGCAGCCTTGTAGATAGCCTGGTTGCCACTCCCGTTGGTCATAAACACGATGCTGCCGTCCACATCCCACGCCAATCCGCTGATACCGCCTGTTGTTGACAGAAGTGGGGCGCCATCCGGCACAGGGCTAAGGCCCTCCGCCCCGTTGCCAATCACGGTGGTGATGGTGTTGGTTGAGAGAGCTATCTTCCTGATTCGGCCGTTGCTGCTGTCAGACACATACAGTGTCTGCGTCGTCTCGTCCAACAGCACATCCTGGGGATAACGGAGTTTTGCCGAGGTGGCACCTCCCCCGTCCCCGAAGAATTCCGGACTGCCAGTGACTCCGGCAACCACAGTGTAGGGCCTCAACCCGTACTTGTCGCCAGGTGGTGGAAGCCCCACCTTGATGACACGGTGGGAGTCCGTGTCTACAACATATAACTCCCCAGTCGAAGCGTAGGCAATACCGTGCGGAAAATTTAAGCCCTTGAAGATCGTAGCGATTTGGCCGGTTTCGGCGATAATCCACCGGATGACGTTGTTGCCCGCGTCCAACACATACACGTCATTTGTGGCCTTGTTCACGGTTATACGCCTGCAGCAGTGGCAACATGCACAGGTGTGACAGTGCACAATGTGTTGACAATCAGGCTGCCGATGAGTGCAGTGAATGCACTATTGCATGCAGTTATGTGTGCTTCGAAGTATTCGGTAGTGTGGTACGGCCTGTGGCACTGAGCTACATTCCCAAGTTGAACCCATGCCTGTACCTACTTCTGCACCTGCGCTCATTGACACCAAAGGCCACTGCTGTGGGCAATGCTCTTGCATGCAGCGGCATCGTCACGGTGGTGCATTTGTTGCTTGCAGAATGTGCTGGTAGCATGAGAGAAGTTGGGACAGTGCAGTTGTGTGCACCGGTACATGTCTTAAACTGCTCGATGCTGCCTGCAGCCGCCGCAGCGATGATGGTGACTTACGTGGGTCTGAAAATCTTGGCATCCGTGGGCTTGCACCCATCCGATTCGCAGGTGTAGCCTGGTTCCCCAGTGCCCGCATAGGTGGAGATCATGCCAGCAGGGCTCACTGAGCGCACCTGGCACCTCAAAAAGTGACAAACCACACACACACACCACAAAATGGCACTGCACTGGTTAGAAGGCAGCAGAGCTCTGTCTCTCCCTGTACACATGCAGTAACTCTAAGTAGCCACTGGGGCACATCAAATACCAGCAGGTGTGCCTAGGCTCGAACAAACCATGTGACTAGCGCCACATGCGTGCCAGAAATGCGATATAGGTCACCGTTCATGCAGTTCATTCATCCCTAAACGCATGCATGCGAACATATGCTGTAGTAAAAGACGCACCCTGTGCCCCTCATACTCGGCAATGAGCAGGTTGCCATCTCTGTCGTACGCAACACCGTCAGGAGCGTTGAGCGTTGCCGCACTCGCATAACCACCGTCTCCGGTTGAGGACGCCACTCCAGTGCCGACAATGGTGGTGATTATGCCAGTCGCACGGTCCACTTTGCGCACCACATGGGCCTCCTCGTCAGCAAACACGAAGTCCCCGTTGCCGCTGGGGTGCATTGCGACAGATGTGGCGAGTTTCAGCTGTGCCAGCAAGGCTGACTGGTTGTCACCGGTGTAGCCCTTTGCGCCAACTCCTGCGAGGCGCCATATGAATTGTGTTTCATCTGCAGTACGGCAAGTGCAGAAAAAGTACATTCGAAGGACAACGATCCATGCATGCATGAGCGCGGCAGTGGTACACTGATGTTATTCAGTGAATGTAACACCCCATCATAGCTACAGCCAGCTTTCCTTGTAGAGCATGTCACATTGTCAAGTGCGCAGGCAGCAAATGTCGCAAGTTTAGGGTTACCCAGAAACGCATATGGGCATCTTCCTCTGAACAAGACAATTTCATGTGCAATACCTTTGTATGCTGGGCCAGTCACCGTGTAAGAGCACCAGACATTGCCCACACCTGTACCAAGCTGTTACTGTCACTATTGTTTTCAAAACATTAGCTATTTATGCGGTGCATATACGCTCCCCATACGGTGTACATGGGTTGCTGGGTACACATTTCTGCGCGACCCTACACATTGCCAGGGTGTACCACCAACTTGCACAGCGCCAAGCCTTGCCAGCCAGAACACGCCAGCTGGTGCGGCTGACAACGGCCTGCTTGACATGCCCCAAAGCTTGATGCCAGATGCAGCATTCCACCCGCATCAACCGACGGCGTCTTCTAGGTACTACTAGGCTACACCATGTGAATGACCTTAGGTTAGTCATGCATGACCGCCTTGGTTGAGCCAGGTTAACAATTGCCGAACATATGCGCACCGACCAGACGAAGGGCGCAGGTTTACAGCCACAAGCCAGCCACCAGGAGCATGTCGTGTGGTGGACATGTGCAGAGGTTTGGGGGGTGCACATAACTGTTACACTGCCCGCCCACATATGTCGCTGATCGTCCAGCATGTCGCATACCGCATTGCTCTAAGCGGCATGAGCCTCTGAGCTTTTGAAGTAATGGTGCAGCGCCCTCCATTGCCACAGCATTTCAGCAGCTCAATGCCCCAGGTGCGAGGTTACTGTAGGCATGCGAAGTGTGCCAGATGACCATGTGCACTGGGTTGGGATGTGTGCATAGGCTACGGAGCACTTCGAAGTAGCAATGGCACAAAATAGTTTGTGTCTGGTATCACTTACAGCAGTCGGCTGGAGAGGTAGACGCCGCCCTGACAGTAGTGGTACCCAAGGCACATGCCGAGCATGTTACACCAATGCCGCCTGCACTGTAGTAGCCCGGGCGGCATGCGACACACCGACCCGGAGCCAGGCCATACCCAGGCGGGCATGGCACTGCACACACAGCCGAGAACGGTGGCAAGGTCTCAGTGCGGCAGTGGGGCACAGGTCCCAACGCGGCCCTTTAACTTACTGGAGTCATAGTGTGACGCGCTGTATTGTGATCTTGTACAGGCATGACACAGATGCAACGTTGGCACACTTAATGCACCCAATGCAGAGCCGAGTACCGGACCGCATGTCATGCTAAAGCATGAGGCATGTCACGGTGGTCAGGTGGTAGTCACCGGTCGCATGCTACATAGTAGGCACACATTTGGGTGCTCATGGCAAGTGGAGCTCACACCTGCAGGAATGAAAGGGTGAGCTGGCAACTTGAAGGTGTCAATGTGGCATTGTGAAACATGTACTAATGCGGCCCTTCAATCTGAAAGAGACATCGTGATGCACACTGTATGTACAGGCATGAGAAGATGCAAAGTTGGCGCACATCCCACAGAGAGTCATACGCCTGCATGTGACGTTAGAGCACGAGGCATGTGGTCAGGGCACTGCCAGTGGTCGAATACTGCCTAGTACTTGAAGTACGCAGGGAAATGTTGGCGGCCCATGCAAGCGGAACCCGCAACTTTCTCAAGTGACCAGGTACCCAAACGCCAACGACTGGTGGCATATGAGAGTCCTGTGACACGTGCGGCTTGATTCAGTAGCAGTATACCTGTAACTTGTGCAACAGCTGCCATGGCAGGCAACAGACCAGGGATGGCAGTTGTGCTTCAGCACTCACTTCCGGCCTTGTAGATGGCCTGGTTGCCGCTCCCGTTGGTCATAAACACGATGCTGCCGTCCACATCCCACGCCAATCCGCTGATACCGCCTGTTGCTGACAGAAGTGGGGCGCCATTCGGCACAGGGCTAAGGCCCTCCGCCCCGTTGCCAACCACGGTGGTGATCGTGTTGATTGAGAGAGCGATCTTCCTTATTCGGAAGTTGCTGCTGTCAGACACATACAGTGTCTGCGTCGTCTCGTCCAGCAGCACATCCTGGGGATAAACGAGTGTTGCCGAGGTGGCCACCCCCCCGTCCCCGGAGAATCCTGGACTGCCAGTGACTCCGGCGACCACAGTGTAGGGTCTCAACCCATACTTGTCGCCAGGTGGTGGAAGCCCCACCTTGATGACGCGGTGGACGTCCGTGTCCACAACATATAACTCCCCAGTCGAAGCGCAGGCGATACCGTTTGGATATGTCAAGCCCTTGAGGATCGTAGTGATTTGGCCGGTTTCGGCGATGATCCACCGGATGACGTTGTTGCCCGCGTCCAGCACATACACATCATTGGTGGCCTTGTTCACGGCTATACGCCTGCAGCAGTGGCAACATGCACAGGTGTGACGGTGCACAAAGTGTTCGCCATCAATGACATGCTGCCGATAGAGCAGCAAACAAGCACTATTGCATGCAGTTACGGTAGTGTGGTGCGGCTTGCGGCACTGAGCTAGACTCACAAGTTGAATTCATGCCTGTACCCAGTTCTGGACCTGCGCTCATTGGCACCAAAGGCCACTGCTGTGGGCAATGCTCTTGCATGCAGCGGCATCATCACGGTAGTGCAATTGTTGCTTGCGAGTTGTCTGTAGCCTGAGAAAAGTTGGGACAGTACAGTTGTGTGTGCACCGGTACATGTCGTACACTGCTCGATGCTGCCTGCAGCTGCCGCAGCGATAATGGTGACTTACGTGGGTACACGCATCATGGCATCCGTGGGCTTGCACCAATCGCAGGTGTAGCCTGCTTCCCCAGTGCCCGCAAAGGTAGAGATTATGCCAGCAGGGCTCACTGAGCGCACCTGGCACCCCAAAAAGCGACAAACACACATCACAAAAATGGCATTGCACTGGTGAGAAGGCAGCTGTGTCTCCCTGTACACATGCAGGAGCTTAGAGTAGCCATTGGTACCTAGACTCGGAGTGACTGGCGCCACAAAGGGCGCCAAAGGTGGGATATGGGTCGCCGTCATGCAGTTCATTCATCCCTAAACGCATGCATGTGGACATGTGTTGTAGTAAAACACGCACCCTGTGCCCCCCATACTCGACGATGAGCAGGTTGCCATTTCTGTCGTACGCAACACCGTCGGGAGCGTTGAGCGTCGCCGCATATGCATAGCCACCGTCTCCAGTTGAGGACTTCACGCCGGTGCCGACAATGGTAGTGATTATGCCCGTCGCACGGTCCACTTTGCGCACCACATGCGCCTCCCTGTCAGAAAGCACGAAGTCCCCGTTGCCGCTGGGGTGCATTGCCACAGATGTTGCGCTTGTTAGCTTCGCCAGCAAGGCTGACTGGTTGTCACCGGTGTAGCCAGGTGTACCAGCCCCGGCGAGGCGTGATATGGATTGTATGCCATCTGCAAAGCGGCAAGTGCAGACAAAGTGCATCAAAGAAATACAGTCCATGCATGAGCACGGCACTGGCACACTGATGTTACGCAGTTGATTAACAAGACCACATTGTAGCTACTGAAGCAGCCAGTCCTCCTTGCACAGCATGTCACATTGTCATGTGCGCGGGCGGCAAATGTCGCAATCGTTTCCGGTTGCACGAAAATGTATATGTGTTGTGGGTGTCTTTTTCTTATCAAAACATGCGCAATAACTCAGCATGCTGCCCAGGCCAACCACCTTGCAAGAGCACCAGACATTGCCCACACACACCTGTGCCGAGCTGTTACTGTCACTTATCTTTCCCAAAAATTAATCATGTGCAGTGCATATACGCTCCTTGTATGGCACACATGGGTTGGTGGTACATGTTTCCGCGCGGCACTGCACGTGCTAGGGGTTGCCATCAACTTACACAGCACTGAGCCTTGCCAGCCAGAACAAGCCCGCTGGTGCTGGAAACAAACTGGCTGCTTGTCATGCCTGAACGTTTGCATGCCTAAGAAATTGCAGATGCAGCATTCCAGCCACATCAACCGTCTTCTAGGTAATACTATGCTACACCATGTGCACCGCATGATTTTTGGGCTAGTCATGCATGACTGCCTCGGTTGAGCTAGGTGCGCACCACAACTGCCAAACAAGCGTGCACCGACCAGACAAAGGGCACAGGCTTTACAGCCACAAGCCAGTAACCAGGAACAAGTTGTGTGGTGGGCCACTGGTGGCCATATGCAGAGCTTTGGAGGGTGCACACAACTGTTACACTGCCCGCCCACAGACGTCACTGATCGTCCAGTATGCCACATGCCGCACTGCTCTCAGCGGCATGAGTCTCTGAGCTCTTGAAGTAATGGCACAATGCCCTTCGACTGCCACTGCATTTCAGTCGCTCAGCCTCAGGTGCGACGTCACTGTAGGCATGCGAAGTGTGCCAAATGACCACACTGGGTTGGGATGTGTACATAGGCTACGGAGCACTTCGAAGTAGCAATGGCACAAAATAGTTTACGTTTGGTATCACTTACAGCAGTCGGCTGGAGAGGTAGACGCCGCCCTGACGGTAGTGGTACCCAAGGCACATGGCGAACATGTTGCACCAACGCCGCCTGCGCTGTAGTAACCCGGGCGGCATGCAACACATCTACCCGGAGCCTGGGCATACCCAGGGGGGCATGGCACTGCAGACACAGCCGAGAACGGTCGCAAGCTTCAGTGTTGCAGTGTGGCATAGGTCCCAAATGCAGTGCTTGGATGCGACACACCAGAGTATGTGATGTTGTACAGGCATGACAGATGCAATGTAGGCGCATATAATGCACCAAATGCAGAGCCAAGTACCAGACCGTATGCTACGCTGAGCATAGGGCACGTGATCAGGTGATTATATACTTTGAAGCATACTATTATAGTCAGTGGTCGCATGCTTAGCCTACCTAGTAGGTACACATCTGGTGGCTCATGGCAACTTGAAGCCGAACTCACACCTGCAGGAGTGCAAGGGTGAGCAGCTGCCCAACACCATAGTTCCGAGTCGATGGCATATAGCATGAGAGCCATCTGACACACGCCATGTAACCATGTTCGCAGGTATACCTGTACCTGCTGCGGCAGCTGCCATGACTGTCACAGGCAATGGGCAAGAGGTGGCAGCTGCAAGTCAGCACTCACATGTAGCCTTGTAGACGGCCTGTGACCCCCCGGTGGTACTAAACATGACGCTGCCATCCACGTCCTGCGCCAGTCCGCTGATGAAGCCTGTCGCAGACTGAAGTGGGGCGGTGCCGTCCGCCACTGTGAAATCGGTGCCACCATCCAACCCGTTGCCAACCACAGTGGTTATGATGTTGGTGGACAGAGCTATCTTCCTGATCCTGCGATTGCTGCTGTCGGCCACGTACAACCTCTGTGTTGTCTCGTCCAGCAGCACAGCCTGGGGATAATAGAGCGATGCCGAGGTGCCATACCCCCCGTCCCCTGAGAAAGTCAACGATTGTCCCGTAGCGCGAGCAGCACCCGCAATCAGATCGTAGCCTCTCAACCCGAACTTGTTGCTAGTTGGTTGAAGCCCCACCTTCATGATGCGGTGGGAGTCTGTGTCTGCAACATATAACTCCCGAGTCGAAGCCCAGGCGAGACCGTGCGGAAGTGTCAACTTGCCAGTCCAGAGTGTGGTGATGTTGCTGGCTCCAGCGAAGATCCACCGGATGACATTGTTGCTCGTGTCCGCCACATACACATCATTTGTGGCCATGTCCACAGCGATGTTCCTGCAGCAGTGGCAATGCACACAGGTGTGAGGGCGCACAGTGTGTTAACCACATAGCTGCCGCAGCGGATGAACGCAATGAAAGAGTGCTATTGCATGCAGTGCCAGTAGTGTGGTGCGGCTTGCGGCACTAAGCTAGGACTCTAACTTGAATCCATGCTTGTACCCAGTTCTGGACCTGACAGTGTGCTCTCTTACACGGATTCGAAGGCCACTGCTGTGGGCATTGCTCTTCCGTGTGGCGGCACCGTCGCGATGGTGCATTGATTGCTTACGACATGTGCTGTTAGGCTGAGAGGAACTGGGACGAAGCATGTTGCGAGTGCGCCGGTACATGTGCCGAAGTGCTCATTGGTGCCTGCAGCTGCCGCAGCCATGATGGTGACTTACGAGGGTTTGTTCATCCTGGCGTCCGTGGGCTTGCACCAATCGCAGGTGTAGCCTGCTACCCCAGTGCCCGCAAAGGTAGAGATGATGCCAGCAGGGTTCACCGCGCGCACCTGTCACCTCAAAACGCGAGAGACCACAAGTCAAAAACATGGCATTGCACTGATGAGAGGGCATGTGCTGCTGCAGCTGCAGTTGTTTCTCCCTATACACATATATGCAGTAAGTGCCCATTGGTGCATGTCAAATGCCAGCAGGTGTGCCTAGGCTTGAACAAACCATGCGACTGCTGTCAGAAGGCGTGCCAGAAGTGCGGTATGGGTCACCGGTCATGCAGTTCAGTCACACCTAAACCCATGCATGCGAACTTGTGTTGTACTAGTAAACTCACCCTATGCCCGTCAACCTCGGCAATGAGCAGGTTGTCATTTCTGTCGTATGCAACACCGCCAGGAGTGTTGAGCGTTGCCGCGTATGCATAGCCACCATCTCCGGTTGAGGACGCCACTCCAGTGCCGGCAATGGTGGTGATTATGCCAGTCGCACGGTCCACTTTGCGCACAACATGGGCGCGCTGGTCAGCAAACACGAAGTCCCCGTTGCCGCTGGGATGCATTGCGATGGATGTGACGATGCTCAGCTTTGCCAGCAAGGCTGACTGGTTGTCACCCTGGACTGCACCAACGCCAGATGCCCCAGCCCCTGCGAGGCGCCATATCGATTGTATTCCATCTGCAATACGGCAAGTGCAGAAACAGCGCATAGAACAACAACAATGATTATCCAGGCATGGGCCCGGTACTGGCGCACCGATGTTAGGCAGTGAATGCAAAACCCCATCGTAGCTACAGCCAGCGCTCCTTGTACAGCATGTCATATTGTCAAGGGCGCGGGCGGCACATGTCACACATTGCTAGGGGTTGCCATCAGCTTACACAGCACCGAGCCTTGCAAGCCAGAACGCGCCAGCTGCTAACAATTGGCCGCTTGCCCTGAAGTTTGCTTCAAGATGCAGCATTCCACCGCATCAACCGTCTTCTAGGTAGGCTACACCATGGCGCACCACATGAACTTAGGCTAGTCATGCACAACTGCCTCGGTTGAGCTAGCTTCACACCAACCTGTTGAACTGCTGACTATGCGCGCACCAGCCAGGCAAAGGGCACAAGTTTGCAGCCACAAGCCAGCCACCAGGAACATGTTGTGTGGTGACCATGTGCAGAGTTTTGGAGGTGCATGCAACTGTTACACTGCCCACCCACAGATGTCCCTGATCGTCCAGCATGTCACGTGCCGCATTGCTATCAGCGGCATGAGCCTCTGAGCTTGTTGAAGTAAAGATGGCGCAGCGCCTCCATTTGCCGCAGCATTTCAGCAGCTCGATGCCTCAGGTGCGAGCTCACTGTAGGCATGCGAAGTGTGCCGAAAGACCACACTGGGTTGGAATGTGTACACAGGCTACATAGCACTTCGAAGTAGCAATGTCCAAACAACAGTTTATGTTTGGTATCACTTACAGCAGTCGGCTGGAGAGGTAGACGCCGCCCTGACGGTAGTGGTACCCAAGGCACATGCCGCACATGTTGCACCAATGCCGCCTGCACTGTAGTAACCCGGGCGGCATGCGACACACCGACACGAAGCCAGGCCGTACCCAGGGCGGCATGATGCTGCAGACAAAGCCGAGAACGGTGACGAGGCCTCAGTGTGGCAGTTTGACACTTGCCCCAATGTGGCACGTCAAGTTGGAAAAACACAGTATGACGCACAGTACTCCAGTACAATACTTCAGAAGTATGATACTGCACAGGCAAGGCAAATGCAATGCAAAGTTGGCGCATATCCAAGGCAGAGTCACTATTGGATTGCATGATAGGTTAGGGTATGGGCATGTGGGCAGGTAAATGCTACCGAGCTCTTCGAAGTATACTACAGGTACACATTGGCGGCGCATGGAACCCGAACCCACAGCCCTCGCAAGCTGATCAGGTACTCAAACATCACCGACCAGTGGCACATGAGAGTCGTCTGACACACGCGGCGCAATTGAGTTGCGCTATACCTGTACCTGCTGCAACAGCTGCCGTGACAGGCATGGGGCAAGGGGCGGCGGTTAAACTTCAGCACTCACATGCAACCTTGTAGATGGCCTGTGACCCCCCGGTGGTGCTAAACAGGATGCCGCCATCCACATCCTGCGCCAGTCCGCTGATAAAGCCTGTCGCAGACAGAAGTGGGGCGGTGCCATCCGCCACAATGCTGCCACCATCCAATCCGTTGCCAATCACGGTGGTTATGATGCTGGTGGAGAGAGCTATCTTCTTGATTCTGCGGTTGCTGCTGTCAGACACGTACAATGTCTGCGTCGTCTCATCCAGCACCACAGACTGGGGATAATAGAGCGTTGTCGAGGTGGCAAGCCCCCCGGCCCCAGAGAAGCCCGGAGCGCCTGTGACACTGCCGGCAACCACAGTGTAGGCTGTGATCATGCCGACGTACGTGTTGCTAGCTGGAACTGGCACCTTGACGATGCGGTGGAAGTCCGTGTCTACAATATATAACTCTCCAGTTGAAGCGTAGGCGAGACCGAGTGGAAAATGCAAAGCGCCTGTGACGAGCGTAGTGATGCTGCCGGTTGCGCCGACGATCCACCGGATGACATTATTGCCCGCTTCCGACACAAACACATCGTTGGTGGCCATGTTCACGGCTATGCGCCTGCAGCAGCGGTAACGCACACAGGTGTTACGGCGCACAATGTGTTAACCACATTGCTGCCGATGAATGCAGTCAAAGAATGCTATCGCATGCAGTGCCAGTAGTGTGGTGCGGCTTGCGGCACTGAGCTAGCACTCTAAGTTGAACCCACGCTTGTACCCTGTAACAATGTTATGGACCTGTGCTCTGTTACACGGAAGGCCATTGCTGTGGGCATTGCTCTTGTGTGCTGCGGCACTGTCGCGGTGGTGCATTGATTGCTTGCGACATGTGCTGTTAGCCTGAGAGGGACTGGGACAAAGCAGTAACTGTTGTGCGTGCACCGGTACATGTGCAAAGTTGCTCATTGCTGCCTGCAGCTGCCGCTGATGGTGACTTACGAGGGTTTGTTCATCCTGGCGTCCGTGGGCTTGCACCAGTCGCAGCTGTAGCCTAGTACCCCAGTGCCCGCAAAGGTAGAGATTATGCCAGCAGGGTTCACCGCGCGCACCTGTCACCTCAAAAAGCGAGAGCCCACACATCAAAAACACGGCACTGCACTGGTGAGGGAGCATGCTGCAGCAGTTGTTTCTCCCTATACACATCTGCAACAAAGAGCCATTGGTGCATGTCAAACGCCGGCAGGTGTACCTAGACTCGGACAAACCATGTGACTGGCGCCACAAAGCGCGCCAGAAGTGCGACATGGGTCACCGTTCATGCAGGTCGCTTATCCCTGAACGCAAGCATTGAACAAGTGTTGTAGTAAACGACGCACCCTGTGCCCCTCGTACTCGGCAATGAGTAGGTTGCCATTTCTGTCGTATGCAACACCATATGGAGCGTTGAGCGTTGCCGCATTCGCATAGCCACCGTCTCCGGTTGAGGACGCCACTCCAGTGCCGGCAATGGTGGTGATTATGCCAGTCACACGATCCACTTTGCGCACAACATGGGCGCTCTGGTCAGCAAACACGAAGTCCCCGTTGCCGCTGGGGTGCATTGCCACGGATGTGACGATGCTCAGCTTCGCCAGCAAGGCTGACTGGTTGTCACCCTGGACTGCACCAAGGCCAGATGCGCCAGCTCCTGCAAGGCGCCATACGGATGGTGTGCCATCTGCAACGTGGCAAGTGCAGAAAAAGTACACCAAAGAACACAAGTTCGAGAGAAGTTCGAGGCATGAGCACGTTGCTGCAGCCGTGCAACGAAGTGAGCAGTCACGGCTTCTGTGATTTGTCACCTATTGCAGTTGCAGTCAACGCTTTTTGTGAAGCACCTCAAATTGTCAAGTGCGCAGGCGGCACATGGCGCACATGAGTGGTGTTGACCATCAACTTGCAGCATGCGTACGCTCTACCCTTGACAGCCATAACAAGCCAGCTGGACCAGGTGCTGCTAAAAACTGGCTGTTTGCCATATGCTTTGTTCTCTAGTTACAGCATACCACCCGGGTTGACCGTCCCTTGGGTAGGCCACCCCATGTGCAGCACGTGACCTACCAGTCATGCATGACTGCCTCGATTGAGCTGAGTACACACCAACCAGTACAGCTGCTGAACACCCGCGCATCGACAACACAAAGGGCACAGGCTTGCAGCCGCAAGCTAGCCTGCAGGAAAATGTTGTGTGGTGGCCAATGGCATGTGCAGAGCCTCGAAAGGTGCACGCAACAGTCACTGTGGCCGCCCACATCAGTGATCGTCCAGCATGCCAAGTGCGACACTGCTCCCAGTGGCATGAGCTCGTGAAAAGCAGGCGCAGCGCCTCTGTTCGCTCGAAACCTCAGGTGCGAGTTGACTGTAGGCAGGTGAAGCGTGCCAAATCACCACCCTGGGTTGGAGAGCATGTACGTAGCTATATCGGTACATCGTACACCGGTAATTGTGTGTGGTAGTGGTAGTACTATGCCTCGAAGTACTTGAAGTAGTATGTATGGTGTTACTTACAGCAGGCGGCCGAGGAGGTGGACCCCGACCAGGCGGTGGTGCCCGAGGCGCATGCCGCACATGTTGCGCCTGCGCCGCCCGGCGAGTAATACCCCGGGCGGCACTTGACACACAACCCCGAAGCCAGGCCGTACCCAGGGCGGCATGAGCCGCCGGAGACTGCAGCAGTTTCAAAGCCGAACGCAATGACGAAGCCTCTGGGTCAGGGTAGCAGTTCAGCACAGGTGCCGATGTCACACAGTGGCATTGAAAAGCCACGGCGTGAATAAGATAACCAGCAGATGCTGCCGGCATACCACATTGTTCTTGAAGTACATGCCGGTGTACCTGTGAAGTATATACTACGTAGTAATACGGTACTTGACGTATACAATATGCTTCGAGGTAAAAATATACAGGCATGATAAGGTGTAAGTTGGCGCATTTGGCACGCAGACTCACAGACATGTTGCAGGCACGTGGGCGCTTTGCACTTATGTGGCTCAAACCCTGTCGTGAGGGCATCACGACCGATGTCATTACAGAAATTTCACCAGATGGCAAGGATTCTGTGAGTTCCGGATCACAACATGAGTTGACGAAAAGGAACGCTATAGCATAAACACACGTTGAGGTACAAATAACAGCAGGCATGTCTTAGCAGTGTGCACAGATGCTGCATGCATTCGTGCACACGCATGCCACATGTTCTGCACGCTGTAGGCCTAGCCTGGGATGCACACAGCGACTTATGCACCTGACGCGCTGGGCTTGGCTCTCACCAGTGTCTAACGGCACTATGACCTCCCGCAACGTCCAGACCGTGCCTGGCGATGGCAACACAATTTGTTGTGTTGGGACGCCATTCACGGCATGGGCTGTCACGGTTGCACCTGCAGCATGGCACAGGACAGCGGAGGCACCGCAGCCACGGTGATTCACAGCCCCGTGTCTTGGAACATACATGTAGATACAATTTGAGTCATGAATGGTGCCACCATGATGAATGCAGTTGCGTGGACGTCTGTGATGGTGCCGTGCACCAACCGAAAACATTGGGTACTCAGACTGGTGTGGCGCCTAGGGCAGCCTTACGGCAAACCATACCATTATGTTGGAGCGTGTGCGGGTGATAACCGTGTGTGCCAAGGATGTGTGGGAAGTGGCGGGGGCGAGTGATGCATCAAAACAACAAGGTAACACCACTGACACCAAAGGTTTGTGCACTTACTACGCAAGTAGCGGTGCCCCCCCCCCCCCTCCCCCTCCCCCCCTGCCAAGGCATCATCCTCTAAGCGGGTGGCAGCGCCACAAGCTACTAGCAACAAGAGGTTCAACTTGCTTTTTGTGGCCACCGAGCCGGCAGCCCACACACGACAAACTGCCGGGTGCTACTATAAAAATAAAATTATGATAATAAAAATATAATAAATATTTGTCTTTCAGGCTGCAAGAATGCTGATGGCATCAGCACCAGCAATCAAACTCACGACCTTTTTCAAGCTCAGAGCCAACTACTTTGAAGTATGGCACAGCTTTTGCGCACTTAAAAGTGTGACCTCCGCATTGAGAGTGCCCCAGCTGAGCCGTAATGGTGGGTTTACAAGTGGTTACCACTGCACACCTCTTCAAGGAGGCTCACACTGTATACATACTACAGTAGTATATACTTCGTATCTGCACCAAGTATGTGCAAGTTTTTCCCGCTTCAACATTGGGCTCAAGGCGGAGCTTGCTGCGGTGAACCAACTTCAACAGCAGCACAAACATCACCCCCCCTAACGTAGAATTGCCTTCCCACAGCAAACGGCACATGCAGTACCATAAGCCAGCTAGGAGGGTGCAGCAGTGCAACTTTCAAAATCAAGCTGCCTCCAATCAGTAAGTGCCACAGCGTGATCGGCATTGATCACAAACTTTAATTACGCCCTCACAATTTTGGGGGTGGCTGCCACATGTGCCCACCTGCGAATCGTCGCTCTGATCCGACGTCGTATCTGTTGATGATCTGGAGGTTGTAGCCCGTGAGATCGCCTGAGGGGCACTGCAGTGTGATGACCATGGTGGCCTCGTAGTCCTTCTCTGGCGGGCCCGCCGTGTGACAGTATGTGTATACATTGCCATCCGTGCACAAGCTGGCGCCGTAGGTGCCCTGGTACACGCTGGACAGTCCCACCGTGACTGGCTGCACAACTCCGGCTGCATTTGTCACCTTAACCTCGGCCAAGGTCAGGTACCGGTCGTTGTAGTTCTTATTGGCCTGCACCGAAATCCTGCAGATGTTCCCTGCACAGGCGCGGCAACATGGCAACAATAGGTGGGGCGCTAAGTTACGTGTCTAGATTTCGCCAGCCTGTCAGTGGGTGAGTGTAAAGTGGCACTCATGAATATGCACTGGCATGTAAGGCTTTTTGGGTGCTGCACCAACGCAGTTTTCGTGTCACAAAGTGATGGTATTGACAGTGTAAAGCGCACAATGTAACATTGCCGTACACCTGTTTCGTCAGCGTCTTGGTGCTAACAGCTGGTGTGCCGCGCATTACCATGGTGCATTGACTAGGAGTAAGACTGAAGACCGTTACATTGTCATGTACTGCCATGTACTTCGCACATGTCATATAACATGTGCACAAAAGCCTGTGGGTGCCATATATACCCCACATGTAGCAGACTCAGTGACAGCGCGCACCTGGAATGGTGGCCAATGACAGGACAGTGATGTTCTGAGCCGGGAATGGCAGGGTGGCCTGCTGGCGGATGACACCTAGATTGTCATAGACGTTGAGGGCAGCACCTGTGGTACAGTGCGGGTAACCAGCAGCGATACCGCCCACAAACAGCGTGAGTGGATGACCATTGCAGTAGTTGCCCTGTTGCCGGTGCCGTTCCGCCCTGTGCTGTGCAGGCCATGGGTGGCAGCATCTTAGCCACAACCAGGCAATAGCTCGCCATGGCCTGAGATTGACCAGCATGTTGCGGTGCAGCAGCAGCCACCACTAGCAGAAGTGCACTTTATTTTGGGGATCGCATGAAAATGCTCTCGCAGGGTGCCTAGGACAGCATGGAGGTGTAGAAGGATCATCATGCTTAAGTTGACACGTCGCCGGGTTGCAGAAAAAGTCCTATGGCTGGTAACCAACATTTGCTGGCCAACATGCTCAGTAACACAGTGAGGAACACGTTTTCATTGGTAAGCCGCTTCTCACAGCAAGCATGACTCCCGTTGCAAACTAAGCAGGCTGTGCAAACCAAGCAGGCATTTGCTGTTGCGGTTTGTGCCAGCCTTGCTGCAGCACACTGGCAGTGACATGTGGCGAGGGGAGTACAGGACCTGGTGTGTTGCATTGTGTACACGCAGCTTACCTTGCATGCGCACCATATTTGGGTTTTGGCGGTTGATGAGTTTCATCATGTAGCCAGTGACGTCTCCATTGGGGCACGACATCTGCACTGACATGGTGGGCTCTGGATCGCCAGCGCCGGTGTGGCAGAGAGTGCCTACGTTGCCGTCTGCGCACCCGCTGGGGCCTTCAGTCGCCCACACGCTTGAAAGCATGATGGTGTTGCCAGGTGCGGCGGCTCCGGCTGCCGTTGCAACGCTGACCTCGGCTAGGTTCAAGTACCGGTGCTCTGGAGGGTTGGCACGATTGATGGCGACCGTGGCCGTGCACCGGGTGTCTGCAGAAGCGCAGAGAGCATGTCGTGAAAAATGTGTCAGAAAAGGGCGTTTCGCATTGAACTTACCTCAGCAGTTTTTGTGAGCACGTAGCGGGCAGTAGCTGCAGCAGCTCACTCTGCGGGAGCGAGTGAGCTGCTGCTAGCGCACGCAGGCTGGGCCAGCCGTGGCGAAAACCCACCCACCATCCCCCTGCCGGCAGGGGGGGGGGGGGGGGGGGGGGAAGCTGTGCGGCATGTGGGAGCGGGGGGGGCTTTTGGAAGGGTCTGGGGCCTGGGGCCCCAGGCCTAGGTGAGTTGGGCACATTGCAGCACCCATGCCGCACACGGCTTGCGCCACGAGCAATACACTAAGCCGTGATAGTGCCTTACGTCGTTTGCACTCTATTGCACCATGCCTGCCAGAGCGCCCAGGCGAGCAAAAGCTGCTAGCAGCAGGCATGGGATTTGAGTATGCTGGAAACTTTACAACAACGCCACATGCAAGTGGGGGGACGCAGGCTGTGGCATGTGTGCCACTGAGCCCAGCTGACACCATGGCAGATTCGTTCCGTACAGTGCCACCTCTGCCAGCAGGTCATGCAATCTGCCCTCGCATGGCAACCCCACGAACTCCCCATGCATGTGCGGCACGAATACAGAAACACGAAATTTTGCTATTCGGACAGATACGCTGCCCAGGGCAGCTGGCCATGTACACGTACAGTGCAGACATGACTGCAGCACATGCCATGGGCACGGACATGCCCCAATACAATATCATGCCGCCGCATCTGCCGTGCCAGCATGCATGCTGCGCGCATCGGCACATACTTCACCAGCCGTGTGCACACATGCTTGCTGGGCAATGGCAAGCGGTGACACTTCAAGCTAGGTGTACCTGCTACAAGGGCTGGGACATTGTGTTTACAGGCATACTAGGCAGCTGCAAAACAAGTACCTGTGCTCACAAGTAGATACCCGGGCCAGCGCTCTTGCTAACTTAACAATTCCGACCCAGACAGTGGCGAGGCATACATGCTTTTTTGAAGCTCGTTGAGGAGTCTTTCAGGTATACGTTGTACCTAATTGTGACTGATTTATTGATAATAATATGGTATACTTCTTGGAGCAGTGTTACAAGTAATATACTACTGTAGTATTACCTAGTACTTCAGAAGTACATATTATGTTACAAGTTACCCTAGCACTGCATTTGTTTGACTGACAATGGTCAGACAACGTGGTATTAAATTACTCCTTGAAGCCACCGAAACAATCATCTAAGTAAGTGACTGGCCAGGGTAATTCAGGAACGGGATGGTAGCTGCTCCCTGCAGGCACATGAAAGCAGCACACGCTGGCATCATGCTGAGGTGCAGCGATTGCCTGATTCGATCATGTACCTGTGCCGAGCCCTAGAGGAACGATGGTGACATTCTGGGCCGGCGAGGGGAGAGCGTGCTGACGCCGTATCACGCCTTGGGCATCGAAGACCGTAAGCTTAGCACCTGGCGCACACCACCATGATGGCAGGCAAATTGTTGTGTTGTAAGCACATGGCATTTGGCATATGTTGCAGCAGGTCAACCATCGTCACGCACGGCGCAGCGTGCTGCCCCATGTAAATGCGACACGTTGCCAGGTGTCACCCGCGCCCCCAAACCGTGTGGTCAACAATGTTCTTGCTCTCCACCTCAGCATAGCACCTGCACGCGCCGCGGCGGCTGTGACGTGGCTGCATGGGAGACACAGATCGTCACAGCGGTGCACCCACCTGTTTCGGACACCACCACCTGTATTTACATATATAACATGTATGTGAGCCAATATGTGGCCACGGTCGTCGACCTGTCAATGGAGAGCAAACATGCATCAACAAAGTGAGCGCGTAGGTTTTCGATTACCTGCCAGGCGATTTTGTGAGGCGTCCTGGCGGTTGATGGCCACTAGGCTGTAGCCGTTGAGGTTGCCCGACGGGCAAGGCACGCTGATAACCATGGTGGGTTCGGGGTCCCCTTCGACCGGACCCAGTGTCTGGCAGTACGTTTCCAGGATGCCGTCGGCGCAGTCTTTGCCTCCCCACCCCTGATACACACTCGACAGGACTATCGACACGGGCTGGCTTGCCCCAGTCGCGTCCCACACCTTCACCTCGCCCAAGTGCAGGTACTGATCCAGGACATCCTGGTTTTTGCTGACCTGCAGCGTAGTCCGGCACATCAGGCCTGCGCCGGCATGCGCGCGCGTGTCAAGGACAAGTCGGTACACAAGCCAAGATGTTATGCTTGGCCATGCTTGTGTATCACAAGGGCAGAAGTTTGTGGCGAAACACCGCCAGATGCAACAGCTCTAAGCCAGTGCCGAACGAAGACATGTTGTCCAGGCACCTTTCAGACACCTATGCAATAGGTGCCTGTAAGGCATATGGACAACAGACACAGTGCGCGATCTAGCCAGTGTACCTACACATGTCAAAAGCTGTAGCTTTGCATGTTATCGTAGTTTTGGCGTGTTCCATGGTCCATGTGATGTACTAGTAGTAGTGGTGGTAGCACTGCCGCATCTGTAATGTAGTACTAGCAATGGTGCTGCTCAATGCTTACTTGCAATTATGCAGAGGCACAACAAAGGTAAGTAGCACTACACGAGAATACTGTCAAGGCTAGCGCAGCACCACTGGGCTGCACGTCCACAAGTGGTGTGCATCTTCTGAGGTCCGACGCGCACCAGAGATCATGTCTGGCTTACCTGGATCCGAAACGCTCGCCAGTGAGAGGATGGTGACATTCTGTGCCAGCGATGGCAGAATCGCTTGCTGACGCTTGGCGCCACGGTTGTCGTACACATTAAGCACGGCACCTGCCAGCAGCGCAGGTAACGGCGGCAATGCCGGCGGCAGATGGAAATGCTTCACTGCTGCAAGTAATGCATCACCTTGCCTGCCTCTGTCCAGCCTTGTCACATTTGCATCTGGTGTGTTAGCCCCAAGGCTCGCGACACACAGGGGCAATTGAGTCTGGACGGTATGTCAATGCTGAGCATGCTGGCCATATGGCCAGAGAATGGCATGTGTTCACACGACCGTGTGCAAAAAACGCACCGCAGTGTAGGATGCGGAACGTTTCTTGCTGCGATATCGATAGGTCACCACAAATGATAGTTTGTAGATGCACATGCCTATCTCCGCACACGCAGACGGTGTCAGCGACGACTCAGGGGTGCATGGTTAACTCAAACAGTTGGCGAGTGGTGTTGAGAAGGTCAGCCGGCGTAGCAGCTGCCAGCGCCGGCACACGCGCCCCCCCACCTGCCAGTCTCATGGCGTTCAAACTCTGGCGGTTGATGATCTTGAGCGCGTAGCCGGTGAGGTCCCCCTTGGGGCAGCTGGTCTGCACCGTGATTGTGGGCTCCCTGTCGCCAGTATTTGTGTGGCAGGCAGTTTCTAGCCTGCGGTCGGTGCACCCAGCAGGTCCGAAGTCTGAGGAGTTATTGTACACGCTCGACAGCACGACGGCGCTGTCCACAGCGGAGCCATCCTTGGCCATGATGCTGATCTCGGAGATGTCGACAAACTGGTGCTCGGGCGGATTGGAACGGCTTACCGCGACTGTGGCCGTGCAGCGCTTGTCTGCGCGGAGGGGGGGCAAGGGGCGTGGGCGGACCATCACTATGTACATGTGTGATCAACAACAATCATTATGCCGTTGTGTTGTGGTGCAGCAAGAGATTCCACACAGATTTTGGCATTTGCATGGTGCTGCGTGTAGGCAGGCATGTGCAACATGCCAGCAGAAACGCGGCGCGGCAGCGATGCCTGCTGGCGCATGCGATGGCTCAGGCATTGATCAGGCGGACAGCCAGCGTTACCACCATGATGGCACTGCAACCAGCACCGCCAGAGGGGCGGGATCGCCAGTTAGCGCACAAGCCATGGTGCAGCACCACTGACAGAATGGGCGTGAAAACATATGAAATATATTAAAACTACATGAAGGCTCGCCTGTGTCGATGCCAAGTGGAACGATGGTGACGTTCTGGACAGGCACGGGAAGGGCGTGCTGACGCTGGACGAGTCCCAGGCCATCGTAGACGGTCAGCTTGGCACCTGGCGTGGATCACGGCAGGAAATGGGCGAGCAGACCTCCGCGGTTACCGTAATGCTGTCAGCACGTGGCACCTCCGAAATTGCGCAGTGCACGCTAGCAAGCACATACCATCTGCGCAGTGAGAGCAGCCAGCCCTCGTGGGCCATCGCCCAACGGTGGCACCTGATTTGAGCTATGAAGAAAATATGGGTGCAGCTTGTGACTGCTGCATACATATACTTTGGAGTAAGTACTCCGTACTACTAGAAGTATAAACTACGTATTTCTCTTCTTTGAAGTACATGACCATCAGGCCCATATTTCAAGCATGTTTTTTCGCACTTGTTTCAGCAGACAGCATAAAACATGTGTGTTTGGGGTGTAAATAGTTTATGTCAAACAGCAACCCTAGGGCTGTGCACAGCCGTGTCAAAATCTCAGCCTTCAACTCCTCGATGGGCCCGACAATACAGTCATTTGTGTGGTTGGTTCCGAACCAGTCCCACACGAGTTTCCCCTGGGCACCCCATGCTGAGCAGCAGCAGCCGGCAGCGCTCCGTGGAGGCGATGAGAGATGAGGACACATGACCGCACACACGGCCGTAGCGGGCTCACCAGCGTAGGACAGGATTTAGCTGCAGGTAGGCAAGCTGTGACTGGCAGCAGGGGTGCTCCGGTGCCAGGACACGGCCGGCAGCCCCGCCCTGCCACCTGATGTGACAGTTCTCCATGGGGGTACGCCAACAAGCAGCCAGTGGCGGGGAGCTAGCACCGTCGCGGAGGCGTGATTCCCCCGTGGCACAGGCACAGAACGCCAGGCAGCAGCAGACCCCTGACGGCGCTTGTGGGTCTGCCGGTGCCCTGTGCGCCACGTGTGGGGTGGCGCCATGCTGTTACCCTGATGCTGGCTGTCAGCAGCAGCCCGCGGAAACAGCGCCCGGCTGCTGCCCACACATGCCCCAGTTGGCGGATGGCCGCCTTCGGTGCTGACAGCAACCCCCACCAACCAGCCACTCCCCAACGCACAGGCCGCCATAGCGTGTGCGTCGTGTGTGGTCACACGCGTGTGCAGGAGCATTTTTGCCGTTCCCGCCAAGTTCAAAAACACCGATATCTCAGCCGCCGAAAAACTGAAAGCACGGGTGACATCGGCTGTGGACAAGAAACGTAAAAGGCTGCTTACCCCAACCAGATACTGCCGTGGCTGGGGCCAAATGCCAGGCCGAAGCCTGTGGGGTGGTTTGTCCACCTGATGAAAGCACCAGACAGCCCCCACACCTACACATGCCGGTCAGTGTCCTTGAGGGCTAGGGATGATCCAGAGTACAACTACCAACAGGGCTTACTTGTGCGATTGTGTATACTTTGAGTACATATGTGTACCAGGCCACCATTGCTGGCGTGCCAAGGCAGGTCAACTACAGAGCGAGCGTGTGCAGCACCACTCCGTCTGGTGCCCTCTCGGCACTTTTCTGGCGTTTGATGGCGATGATGCACCTTCTGTGAGTGCGTTCATGGCCACTTCCCTATGCTCAACTGCTGCACCACTTCTACTTGTACTAACAAAGTATCTTAAGAAGTATTTTTCAAACAGATGTGACACTGCTTCCCGCGCGACGCTGTGACGCCTGATCGCACATTTGTGTACCAGGGCTACTTGTACTAGCAGAAGTACTTCAAGAAGTATTTTCCCAACAGAGTTAACTAACATCACTATCACACGCGCTGCTGTGTCGCCTGCGCGCAGATTTGTGTGCGTAGCCACCAGCCTCGGACCCCCCTGCCCTCTCCTCCAATACGCCCAGTGGACACATGCCGCAAAAGCGTGTTTGCCGCCATCACGAGGAAAGTGGCATTGGCCAACTGGCCACTCCACCTGGTGGCCGACATCGACGCCGTTGAGCGGTCACACGAGGGGCACGTGCGGTAAGCACACACGTACCCATGAATGAATGAATGAATGAATGATTGAATGAATGAATGAATGCTTGTGAGGGATGCATAAACGCCCTAAATTGGCATGATTTTCATCAAGATACGGCTTGAATTAAATCGCTCCAATACGGTGTGAGCAGTGCAGGAGCCGCTGGTACCGTACTGCCTGTATAAGCCATATATGTGGGCGTGTTTTTTCATCTCGTGGTGCACATGTACAACATATACTTCCACAGTATACCATATATATATACACTTCAAGCATAGTATATGAGCCCCCCCCTGCCCTCCCACGATGTGGTGTGCTTTTAAGTGTGTGCAGCTGAGCCCGGTGCTTGTGGCAGTGCATGACTGTGCATCGGCCACTCAGCCTTCCCTGACACGCTGTTGTAGGTACTGTAGCGGCAAATGGCTTACTGTGTGCAGTAGACAGAGCGACAGTGCTGCTGAGCACTGCAGCAGCTGACACCACATGCCGCGGCAGCTAAACACCCCCCGCTCTGCACTGCCTGTGTGTGTGTGCTCAGCAGGGAGGGCGAGCCTGCCAACGACTCAGCACTGGGCTGGTGTGATGCAAGGATTGAGCCCGAGCTGCTCAGCATGTGCGGCACTGCTGTGGACTCTCTCCCCTCTGGCGCCACTGGCACTATCTCAGTGTGGGGCAGCTGTCCTTCCGGGGTAGCTCCCGAGCTGCTCAGCATGTGCGGCTCCACCAGTGCGGAGGGGCTTCCTCAGGCGGCGGAGACAAGGGCAATGGTCGCTGCGTCTGGTGCTCAGGTGGGTCCGCTTATCAACGCCTCTGTTGCGGGTCGCTGCGTCTGGTGCTCAGGTGGGTCCGCTTATCAACGCCTCTGTTGCGGGTGTGAGTTGAAGTTGAAGTTAGAGTTGAAGTTGATGGTGCCGGCTTTCGCCGGGCCTGGCGCTCAGGTGGATCCGCCTGGCAACAGCGCCTCTGCAGCGGGTGTGTGTTGAAGTTGAAGGTACAGTTGAAGTTTGTGATGCACGTTGTCGCCGTGCCTGGTGCTAAAATGGGCCCGCCTAGCAACGCCTCTGTTGCCGTGACTCCCAGTTAAAGTTACAGTTGAAGTTGATGGTGCACGCAGTCGCCAAGCCTGGCGCTCAGGTGGGTCCGGTCACCAATGCCTGTGTTGCAGCTGTGCAGAGCAGTAGCAGCCGCAGCAGTGGTGGCACGTGACAGGCGCCGAACACCGTCGCTTGGACGTAACTGCCGTAACTGTCGCGAAGTCACTTGCTGTTGGCGTTGCCACATTGCGCGGCGGGTGCCACCTGAGCTGTCCTGGGCCGATGGGCATCCATCTATAGGTGCTGTAGTGGCCATATATGTTCTTCGGGTATTTTAATTGATGTACCGGTTCAGTTGCATCGCGGTTGAGTTGAGACGGCGCTCATGCTGCTGCCATGGCAACGGTGGCACGCCATGCGAACTTCAACTTGTAATTATAGTTGGAGTTAAAGTTAAAGTGCCAGAGCGTGCTCGCGCTTGAGGCGGTGTTCGTGCTGACACCACGGCGGCGGTGTGCGCGGTGGCAGTGGTGCATGTCGCGGTCACCGCTTGAAAAACTTCAAGTACAACCTCAACTTCTTATTGCGCGCTGACGGATGTTGAGCGGCACACGCGCATGTGCTGGGCCATGCCAGCCCACCACACCAGCCTGCACTGACCTGCGCTGAGGGGCGTCCATGTATACAGTATGTCATGTAGTGGCAACGAGCCTCTTTTTGTGGACAAAGATGAGCTCGCTCGCGCTGCCTTGGCAGCGCCTGTGTTGCGCATGTGTGTTACTGAAGTTGAAGTTGACTAAGTTGAAGTTACCGTGGAAACTGCTGCAGGGAGAGTATGCTGGTCAGCTCACCGGCCTGCACTTATGTGCACGGAGGGGCGTCCATGTATAGGAGGTGTAGTGGCCAAGCACCTCTTATGGACAAAGATAAGCTCGCGCTCGCTTCCCTGGCAGTGCCGGTGCTGCTCATGCGCATTGCTGAAGTTGAAGTTGATGAAGTTGAAGTTATAGTTGAACTTACTGCAGGGAGCATATGCCAGCCCACCATGTCATCAATGCGCACGAGTCCACAGTAGCTGCATGCCGGTGCTGACAGAAGAAAACACACAATTGCACACATTTTTATCTTCATTGTGCTGCAGGGCGGCGGCGCGCCACTGCCGGCAGTTACGTCAGTTACGCCACTGACGGAACTCGCAGTCACGGCAACCATCACCATCATTACCGAGGCAGACGCCTACCCCATGGCCCACACCACCGTTGACACCGCCACAGCCCATGTGGCTGGCGGGGGCGTGGCGGTCATGCCCAGCGTGGCGGCGGTGACGGAGATCGCCCACACTGTGTCCACCACCACCACCACCACCAACGCCGACAACAGCTGCCAGCAGCCAGATGACGTGGTGGACGCCGGTGACGGCAGTTATGGTGGTTACGGCGGTTACGGCAGTTTCGTCGGTTACGCCGATGACACCTGCCGCCTCAGCAGGGATGATGCCACTGTGACCCCCGTAACGGTGGTCGAGGGCGCTGTCTCAGCCACTGATAACGCCCACACCGTGTCCACCACCACCACCACTGCCAATGCCGACAACAGCGGCCAGCGGCACGACGTGGTGGACAACGCTGACAGCAGTTACAGCGGTTACGTCAGTTACGGCTGGGTGGCGGTGGAGCAGTGCGAAGTGATCACATGCGAAGTGATCACACCCACGGTGGTGGCGGTAACGGCGAGCACTGACAACGTGTCCACCACCGCCACCACCAATGCCGAAAAGAGCTGCCAGCGGCATGACGTGGCGGACAGCAGTTACAGCAGTTACAGCGGTTACGGCAGTTTCATCGGTTACGGTGATGACACCTGTCGCCTCCGCAAGGGTGACACGGTCACGCCCGCAGTGGCGGCGGTGACGGCGAGCGCTGACAACGTGTTCACCACTGCCACCACCAACGCCAACGCCGAGAACAGCTGCCAGCAGGGTGACGTGGTGGACACCGGTGACAGCAGTTACGGCAATTTCATCGGTCGCGGTGATGGCACCTGCCAGCGGCGCGACGTGGCAGCGGCGGTCGATGTGGCCGAAGGGGGCAAGGTGGTCACACCCGCAGTGGCGGCGGTGACGGAAATCGCTCACAACGTGTCCGCCACCAACACTACCAACGGCGGCGCGCTACTGCCGGCAGTGGCAGTTACGGCAGCTACGCCACTGATGGAGCCCGCAGTCTTGGTCACGCCAACCGTGCCGACGTTGTGGTGGCCTCAGGTGCTGTCAACAGCTCTGGGCGCCGCGGCAGCGCTAGCCCTTGTGGTTGTAATCGCAGTTGGCGGGTGTGTGCGCCAAGCCTGGCGGCGGCACCGCGCCAAGCACACGGGCAGGCCAGCACAGGGGGAGGGGGGGGCACTGGAGCATGTGGCGGCGCCAGTTGACGCTGATGCGGGCTGGGCTGCGAAAGAGGTGCAGCTGCAGGGGGTGGCGGCGGCAGCGGCGGCGGCGGAGGCGGTGGCGGCGGCGGCGGCGGCGGCGGCGGCGGAGGCGGTGGCGGCGGC
>JAULBY010044221.1:0-12893 GCA_032358315.1 Ophiocytium majus
GGGGGGGGGGGGGGGGGGGGGGGGGGGGGGGGGGGGGGGGGGGGGGGGGGGGGGGGGGGGGGGGGGGGGGGCAGAGGCGTGACATGTGCGCGCAACGGGCACCGTGCAAGGCCTGTAAATAGGCTCTCACTCATGTTTGAGAACAGGGGTTCGGTGCTCCAGCAATTGGCCAGACGGCAGGCAGCCATGGATGGCATGACGGCGGCACGCACCGTGTCGCTGACGCGCACCAGCTCCGGCAGCCGACCGCTGCGCTGGAACTCGCCCCTGCCGTCGGCAACAAACAGCCACTCCGCGTGCGCGCCCACACCCGACCCGCGCACCAGCTCACGGACCACAATGCTGTCCTTGCCGCCGCCCAGAGGTACCAGCATGCGCGGCGCGCCCCCGCCGCAGCCACCGCCGCAGCCGCAGCCGCTGCCCCTGTTGCAGCCGCAGCCACCGCCGCAGCCGCTGCCGCAGCTGCAGCCGCCGCTGCTGCCATGCGAACCACAGCAGCAACTGCTGTGAGCGTTGCCGCCGGTGGTCGCGGTGGTGGCAGGCGGCGTGTGCCCACGGCACCCGCCGCCCCTGCGGCACACTGCGGCACTGCCATTTCCGGACAGCTGGCCGGTGCTAGCGTGGCACGCACAGCCACAGAACTCGGTGTGCGCGGCAGCACCACCGCTGCTGCACGTGCAGGCGTGGGCCGCTGGCGCAGCGCGCAACGGCGCCACGCCGCCGCCGCCGCACTCACCCTCCACCGTGATGACAAAGTCGCCCGAAAGCTTGCCATCACCGCTGCTGGGCCCGCACGTGCAGGCGTGGGCCGCTGGCGCAGCGGGCAACGGCGGCGCCGCCACGCCGCCGCCGCCGCAGTCAGCCTCCACCGTGATGGCAAAGTCGCCCGGCAGCCGGTTGAGCACGCAGTACTCGCGCAGCGCGTGCGCGTAGAACGCCTGCCAGAAGTGGAGCTGGGAGGGCGCGAGCGGTGCGGCGCCGACGCGGATGCAGCGCGCGGGCCTCGGCATCCACTCCCAGACGAGCGCCACCATGCCTATGTGGAACAGGGCTGACGCGCAGTCATGGGGGGACGCGCCATGGCCGCAGCTGGTGGTGGTGGTGGTGGTGGTGGTGGTGGCGATGGTGGCGGTGGGTGGTGGCCAGAGGTCTGGAGGGAGGTGGAGGGTGGAGGTGGAGGGGGGGAGGCCGCAGTAAGAGAAGGTGTAGGTGACTGTGTTGGTGAGTGTGTCTAGGTGGAAGGACCTGCGGGCGGCACAGAGATGCGGTGAGGTGTGGCGTAAAGAGGGTAAGCGGGTAAGGCAATGTGGACTGGGTGGGGAGCGTGTGTGTTGACAGAGGCGTAATTGCATCCTATGAGCGAGACAGTGGTGCTGCGTGCCTGGCAATTGTGTCCGGAAATACACACTATCACCACAAAGTGTACGTGTGCCATCATGTGCGGCCATTCGTGTGGCGTCACACAGGACAGCGGCATGCGGCAGACGTGGTACACAACCCGGACTTCAATGTTGCAGGGTTTTTGAAAACGAATGAAAAACAACTTGCCCCCTGCCAGCGACAGCAGCACCTCGGCGGCAACCCCGCCTTTCTTTAACCGACTTCATCAATAAACAGGGTCAAGCATTGGGTAATCAAAATGCACAAAATTGAATGCAGAAATGTGTGTGCTGCTAAGCAGTGCCGCGGCAGTTACGGCTGCAGAAGTTTTGGCCCAGCCTGCGCAGCAGCTGCTGCCAACGCTGGAGAGTCAGACGCATAAACGCACCTGTACTCCAGCCAAGTGTCGGTGTGGTCCCGTTCTAGCAGCCACAGCACACCTTCGTCGCCCTCGCTGTCGTCGTCCATTTGCTGATTTTGTTGTGCCCCACCAATGGTTGCGGTACTCAGCTCCTGCTGATGCTGCCGCCGAGGGATTGACAGCTGTTAGCCCAAGCGCGCGTGCTGCAGCAGGAGACACTGTGCTGCAGCGCGTCTATGCAGCAGTAAGCGCTGACTCCAGTGAAGCTTCGTTCGCCACAAGCAGCAGCTCGCCAGCTCTGGCCACATTGAGGTGTTTAGGGTGCCGAAATTTCGGCGAACTTGCACGAACTTGCAGCAGAAACGGACAGTTTTTCTGATGCCGTTACCAATGATCAGCCTGTGCACTCTGTCGGCGGCACCATGCATGACGCCGCTGCCTCCGCTAGCGGTCTTGTTTGTGCTGGCAGCTCAGCATGCGCTCGGCACTGCTGCTGGCGCCGTGGAGCTGGGCAGAGAGAGGACCGCCACCGTGCACCTCCTCCCTATTCTCGGACTGGACAACGTGATCACTTTCGACGCTCTTCTCGATTCGGTGGAAGCTGTTGTGGGTGCAGCCTGTGATCTGCTGCCAGCGGGTTGCACTGGAGAGCAGGTGGCGGGCCTGCAGCTGGCGGCCCAGGTGAGCGCACAGCACCAGTTCAACTCCTTTGCCGTCAAGCGAAGGTGGATGCTGATGCTGTTGGGTGCACGCACCAACTGCCACTTTTGTCCCCGTCGCTTTGCGGGCAACAGGCCGACGCACGCTGCCTGCTGCCTGCTGCTGCCTTGCTGCTTCTGCCACTGCTGCGGATGCTGGCGTTCGCAGGCCTCAGTTGCTGACCTCTCCAATGGTGTGTACGAGGAACTGGCGGAGCAGGTCCGCACATCGGTGGCTCTTCTGGTAAGCCCCACGCTACCGCTGGGTGTGGCAGCATGGTGCAGCATAGTGCAGCTGCCTGGCCCTGTCGGCCACCGCAATCGCAGCCGGCTGCTGCTCGCACTGCATGGCTACATCTCTACTGTGTGTGCAGAAGTAGGCCTGCTGCTGGCGCTGCCGTGTGAGCAGAGCACTGCCACTGCTGCTGGGCTCAGGCGCGCTGCTGCCCGCCCCCGCTGCTGCTATTTTTCGTCTCGTACATGCAGGATGACGCGGCGCTGCATGACCAGGATTGGCTGGTGTTTGCGGACGCAACATGCAAGGAGCAGGTGCAGCACTTGGGGCCACTTCTGTGTTTTGTGGTTACCATGCTACGTGCTATACCACGCACAACTGCGCACTGCCTGTTTGTGCCTCAAGCAGTGCTTTCTGCACAAGCTGCTGTGCTGTGTCACTTGTGACCACTTGTAGCCACTCTGCACTTGTGAATGTGCATTCATGGTTTCACCCATCCTTGGAAACTGGAAGTGTGCACTTTATGTGCCGCCTCTCAGTAAAAACAGTGCTGGCAAGAGGGCCCCTGCCTTTCCACCGCCCAGGACGCCCCTTCGCACGATCCATCTGGCACAACGCCTCTGACGCCCCCTCATGCCATAAAAACTCACAGCTCCTGCCCCCCACTGCTGCTGTCTGGCTGTCGCTGCCGCTGCTTCTTCAACTGCGGCCGCTCTGCCCACACTGCCGCATACCTCAAACTTGAACTAGGTGGCGGCACGGCGACGTGAGGCGCTGCAGATTCTGGAGCACGGCAGCCTGACGTCGCTGGAGCGAGGCTGCGACCCGCGCACTGCTTCTGCTGAGCAGCTCCAGAACTTGATCGGCGCGGGCGGGTGCGTGCTCGCACAGGGGTGCGCTGCCATGGGGCTGCCAGCAGAGCACTTGGCGGCCGTCGATTCAACTCCCGACAACTGGGTGACTGCCGTGAGTGCGCGCTGCGGGTGTTGGGCACTGCTGAGGGGATGCCATGCGTGCCTGGCATCGAGCCACGCGTCGTTTCGTGGTTGACAGCCTAGGGTTGTGGCAATGCTCTCGGGCCAACGCCACCGCATGTCACATGAACGCGGCTGGTGAGACATGACAAGTGCCTCTGTGGCAAGCCATGCCTGGAGCACGGGCGCTGACATGCATGCCTTGCACAAACGCACCTCCAGGCGTGGCAGGGGTGCGGCAAGGTGTTGAGCTGCTTTTCTCTGCTCAGGTAATTTGTAAACTCATGCTTGTAACACCGTGATGTCTGTCTCATGTGTGGTACGGTGTGTCTAAATGCCAGTCGCAGCAGCAGCATGCACCCGACAGTCCCATGTGCCGCCACCCCGCACCATACCTGAACGCCACTGCTGCAGCACTTCACCTTCACCATTGCTGCACCTCCCTTCTCCTTTGCCACCGCGGTCGGCCGCGCTTTTGGCGGCAGTGCGATGCGCTGTTTGGCGTGGGGGCATGGGAGGCGGCCAAGTCGGCGTGCCTGCGCGCCACCATTGGCCCCGTGAGCCCGCCAATCACGCCAGAGCTCAAGGCCGTTGCCGACCACCTCCTAGCCACCATCGCGCACATGCAGGTGTGTTTGATGAGGTTGGTTGCTTCACAGCCACACCACAGAGCAGAGCAGCAATCCAGAGCAGGAGCCTGTGCCCAGGATGGAGTGAGTTGATGTGTCCCACGCAAGCGGTGTGTTGCGTGTGCTCAGCAGCAAGTGTGCATAGGCAACTGTGTGACTGCTTAGCAGCAGCTATAACTGCCAGACTGCTGCAACCTTGTCAGTGTGAAAAATGTGTGTCGCTGCCATGCACTGCTTGATTTTGGGGGGGGTAGTGTCATGCTGAGCGCTGTCTTTCCAGCCAGCGGTGACTGGGCTGCTGCACCTGCAACGCACCACTTGTGTTGCACCCCTGCGGTTGTGTACCGGTACCGTCACAACTGGTGCGGTACACAACCGCAGGGGTGCGCTTGTACTTTGGTGCGGCTGGTTCCCATCGCGGCTGCGCGTGCATACTACGCATCCCTTTCAGCGCTGCACCCATCAGCAGCAGCACCAGGCTGACATGCAGCACCTCCCTGTCAGCAGCAGCAGCAGCAGCGGCCATCTGTGCGCTGCCACGCCCCCCCCCCCCCCCCCCCCCCCCCCCCCCCCCCCCCTTTCACCGCTGCCCCCCCCCCCCTGACCCGCGCACCCCTTCCCCATTTGCACCCCACACCCTCTGCAACATGCTGTGTTTTGTGCCAGGGCAGCACGGCCGCGGCCACCGCACTGTACCTCCGTGTCGTGCATGATGGCGCCCACACACCGCCCGCACGCCGCCTGGGCTGCGCTCTGAAGCTGCTTACTCTGGTTCCAGAGGTCATGCCGGACACTGTGCGCGGCATACAGGTGTTTCGGTGAGCGGTTGTTGCGGTGTTCTTGGCATGCCAGCCTCGCGGGCTGCACGGCGGCTGATGTGTGTTTGTGCAGCGCAGCGCGCACGCACAGGTGTGGATGTGCAGTGGCAGAGGCGTGGCAGAGGCACGTGGCATGAGGCACTGTGGCGGTGTAGACAGCGCCTCTAGTGTGGCTTGCTGTTTAGGTGCGCGCGTGCCAGCCACCTCAGGGGCGGCGACAGGCCAGCATTGGTCTATAGCGCAGAGCCGATTTGCGTGCAAACCTGACTGGGCGCGCGGGCTCGGTAGCTCACCCTGGGAAAATCTAGGTGGGGCCACACTGAAGTTGAAGTTTGCACTTCAACTTCAACAATCCCTGGCTCGCTGTGTGGCATGTGTGCCTCGCAGGGAGCACCTTGCCTGGAGCATGCGCCGTGCGCTGGAGCTGGGCATCAGCGGCCTGCCTGTGAGCGGGCTGGGACGCTTGGACGATCCTGCGTGGGATTTTGGTGTGCCGCCTTTCAAGCTCGCACATCAGGGCGGCGCTGATGACAGGTGCATGGGATTAGCTAAGCGGTGCTCCATTGTGTGGCACAGCACCAACCAGAACTGAAACCCAAACCAGCCTTGTTATACCTTTGTAGTAGAAGTACACTGGAGTACCATATCATATTACTTAGGAGTTTATACTTCAAGTATGGTAGTTCTTACTGAAAGTATATAATAGAGGTACCATATGTATATATATGTAATTCTATGAAATGTTCAGGCTGTCAATTGATACATGTGTGGCGGATTGCATAGCATGCCAGTGCCCTGGAACCACAGCACTGCTGCAGTTGCTCCGCCTACTGACAGGCATGCTACTTCTAGGTGGCCAGGCGCCCATGGTGTCACTCATTACAACATGTAACTGTAACGCACCTGGCTGGAGCACCTGCTGGTGCACATAGCCGCACCACTGCCAGTGACAGTGACCAGCTGGCACTGTGTGGTTGAATACACAGATATGTCAGTATTATGACACTGGCGGCCTGGCTGCAATGTGCCCCATGGCCACTTCGCAGGGACCTGATGAAGCTGCGCGGCCAGCTGCTACTCGTGGCAGCGCCGGAGCTTGAGTATGTGGCACCACACTGTCGCCAAGGGCGCAACGACGCTGTGCTCAGGCGCCTGGTGAGCAGCTGCATGCATGAGGGCACTGCCTGCGCTAACTACTCATCCCTGCCAGCATGTGAACCTCAACCGTAGGTCCCATGCTCTCATCATGCTGCATCCCACTGCCAGTGACTACTGCTGCTGCTGCTGCTGCTGCAGTTGCCGGCAATGCCTTTTCCACTGCTGCTTGTGATGCTGCTGCTTGTGCCTCTGCCGCTGCCACTGCGCTGCTGCTGCCGCCTCTGTTGGTCCATGGCGCAGGAGCGCTTGCAGGCCAGCCCACTAGCGCCTGTGCGCCTATGCTTCATTTCTGCCTACATGGCAGACCACTCCATTGGGCGCATGATGTACGGTGTCGTGAGGGCGCTGGCAGCTGACACGCCTTTTGAGGTAAACACGGAGGTTGTGTGGACGCGTCATGGCACTGTGACACCGGCCAATCCGCGTGTGCGCATGCTGCCAGAGGCGTCACCAGCGTTGCTGTGATGTCCACCTGGCAGTGCTGTAGTGTCCCACTGCTAGCGTGTCCCTTGCCAGCACCACTGACAAGATAGTGCCCACCCACTGTGCAGCACACTGATGCGCGCCCAAAGTGGTGTGCACCCGCACTCCCGCACCTCTACAGCCACCGCCGCAGCCCACATGACTCATGCACTCACGGCCGCTGCGCTGACCACCAGGCCCCCTGCACGCGTCTCCATGACAGCAGCACGCGCACTCACACATGCTGTGTCTCTCTGCCGCCTGCCTGGCTCCCACTGCCCTCAGGTGCACGTGGCCTCGCCGCTGCCGCCGCGAGAGCACGACCCCATCGCGAGCGCGCTCGTCGCCGGAGGTGTCCAGTGGCACGTCATTGGCACCGGCTTGTTTGCAGCCAGGGACGCAGTGGCGGCCCTGGAGCTGGACGTCATTGTGTACCCGGACCTCGGCATGGAGGTGGTGACGTACTACCTGGCGTTTGCGCGGCTGGCGCCCGTACAGGTGCGTGCACGCCGGACATACTTGAAGTTGTACTTAAAGTTTTAGTGGCAAGGCTCCCCGAGGCGGGGCGGAGTACTCCCCCCCCGAGCTGCCCTGACCACATGAGCATGTGCCCGCGATGCGCTTTGGGCACGTAATATACTACAGTATATACTTCTACGCACATGCTGCAGTCTGTGTGTGTATTATGTATGCCGGGGGCGTGCTGGTGGATGCCCTTGCTATGCACACCACGTCCCCAGGTTGTTACTGGGGTGATCAGCTGGGAGCAACCACCTTATACAGCTCCATACACACGCTGAACAGGTCAGCATGTGTGCCAAGCAGGCGTAGACACTGCCCTGTTCCGCAATTTCCACAGCATCTCTTAAGCCCCCCCCTCCCTGCTGCCCCTGCTGCGAACGCCTGCGCTGCCATCGCACCCCTCGCCAGTGCGTATGGTGGGGTCACCCGGTAACCGTGGGCTCGCCCCAGCTGGACTACTTCGTATCGCTGGACGCGGAGCCAACTGTTGTGCCCACTGGCGGTGCTCAGCAGCTGGAGGGCGCTGACCTGTACGAGGAGCAGCTGGTGCGCATGGCGCTGGTCAACACCGCGCCCTTTGCCCTCACGTGGGATGCAACGGCCGGTGAGCCCTTCCGCCGCTACTGCGTGTCTGCGTTACATGTTGAGCTGCGTGTGTGCGAGTGTGGAGCAGCGGGGCAGGCGCAAGCTGCGGCCCGGATGAGCTGCTGTGGGCGAGATTCCATTCAAGAGAAGTGAGAGTGTGCATGAAAGTGCAGTACACCGTTAGTCAATGACTGAGCCATGGGTCATGAACAGCTGCAGGGCTGGGGTTGCGAGCATGGGTTGAGTTGCGCGTGCTTGCACGGGTGCACACGCATGCGCGCTGACCTGTCAACAAAGTTGCCGCGGCTCATGTACACCTCTGCAAGGCCTGCGATGTGCATCCATGGGCAGTGGCCTCATTTGCTGCTTGTGCGCATTGGTCTTTCATCCTCTGCCGCTACTGAGCAGCTGCACAACAGGCAGCCGCTCGACGCCGGGGCGAACCCGAGGCGCTTGTAAACAAGTACCTGGTGTTTGGCCGGCTGTTCAAGGTGCACCCCACCTTTGATGACGCTCTAGTGGCGCTCCTGCACGCGGACCCAAACGGCCACATACTGCTCATACACGAGAAGGCTGAGGAGAGGTGAGATGATCAAACACGCGGCGGTTGCTGCTTGATGGTTTGTTATTTAGGACAGGCGCATGCTTTGATGCGCCTTCCAGCAACCCCGGTGCACTTGGCCGCGCCTGTGCTTGTGCAGCTGGCGCCATTGCGCGCACGACATGCTGTGTATGCCACCACAGCCGTCCCTGCTCCCTGCCACTACCTCCATGCCGCAATGCCAAACCACCATTGCAGCACCACCTGTCTTTCAAACCCCGCCTGTGAACTCCTAACAGATTGCGTACTGCCCAGTGCGCAACACTCCCCACACATCGCGTACACCGACAGTGCCCCAAAAGAACTTGCCCGGTTTCCCGTGTGCACCATGCGCAGGCTGACCGCAGCCCTGATGCAAAGGCTCGCGCCCAAGCTGCGCGCCGCGGGCGTCGCACACCGCGTGGCTGTGATACACCACTGGAACCACCCGCAGGCGTTGCGAACTGCGCGCGCCGTGCTGGACACGTTTCCCTATGGCGGGTGCCTGACATTTCTGGACGCTGTTGCAGCAGGCGTGCCCGTGGTGACGCTGCGCAGCGCACAGGTGCGGGCCTCGGCATGTGCCACATCAGCTGCTGGCGCGTGCCATTCACGGCAGAAAGGGTTGGGGTGGTGCTCTTGCAGCGCATTGAGGATCTGTGACAACACGCGTTTGCTGTTGTAACAGTGAGTGAGAGATGGGAGTAGCCGCAAGGGTTGTGTTCTCTTGCGGCGCAACATGTGTCAGATGATGTGTGTGTTGGTGCACCAGTGACTGAGATGGGAGTGACTGTGCGTGCAGGCAATAGGGGGCGAAGTCATTATGGTGTATTGCCTATCAGCAGGCGCGCTCGGAAGGCGCGCCCGTGCACTTGTTGTGAAGTCGGTAACGCGTGGACATGCTACATGTGTGTTTACATGCCACATGTGTGGCTGCTGCCATGGCACCACTTTTGGCTAGTGCGAGTTATTAGGGAGGTCCCAGCCATGGTTTCGGGTTTTGCTGGTGCTGTTGTAAGTACTTCAGAAGTATGTACTTGGTAGTACTTGAGTAGTAGGTGATATGTGCAGGGTTACGATGCATGATGCAGCCGGTGCACCGCTGTTATGCTCCGCATAAGTTGTAGTCACTGCCAAACACATGTGCTGAACCGCGCGCAACCACCGCACTTGTGCAATCCCATGCGCCGTGTGTTTTCAGATCCGCGGCCGCTTCTCTGCAGCGCTGTATCACCAGATGGGCATTACGCAGCTCACGGCAGATACACCGGAGCAGTGGGTGGCTACAGCCGCACGTCTCGGCACTGATGACACCTTCCATGCTGCCGCTGTAGCTGCCATTGTGGATGCGTTCAAGCGCGAGAATAGCGGCCTGCACAGGTATGTGTCTATTGTCCACATCCCTACCTCACATTACACCACAGGCTGCGCTGGAGCTGCTGGGCACTGCGGCCTGCCATGGATAATTTACGTCGAAGTATGTACCATAAGTGTGCTTCTTGTTGTCCACAGTGCACAGTGCACAGAGCTGCGAGTATCGCAGTTCTGGGTCGCTCGTGGATGGCCATGCTTCATGTTGGCATGCATCACCTGGGTTCTTGCATGGCCACAGGTGCAAATAATGAAATCACTAGTGAGTACCTCAGAAGTACATGCACATTTGTGTGGGTGCATGGTCTGTGGCGCACTTGCAAAATTGTACAAGCGCGGGGGCAGTGTATTTTCTGTGGGAAAATTGCTGATGTGCCTAGCGTGGCTCAGCTGTTGAGGTGCGATCTCAGGGGGGGTTGTACGTCCATTGTATATGAGTGGTGTCTGGGGGGGGGGCAAAGTAGGCGGGGACCGCAACTGATGGTACTTTGGCGGACTGGTGGCACTTCAGCGTGCGCACATGTTCCTGTTGCCTGCTGCATGCCATTGTGCCTACCATTCCCTGTGCAGGGTGGAAGGAGTGGCGCAGGAGTGGGCGCAGTTTTTGCTGAGGGCGCACAGCCTGGCACTGCGTGCGCAGGGCCTAGATTCCCGCCAAAGTCTTTGATCTGTCGCTTGTTACAACACCACACCCCGGTGGTGCCTGTGTGTGTGAGCGTCTGCGGGTGTCTTGTGTGCGGCTTGTCATAGCACCGCCAAGTGACCCACCCGCCACATTGCATGCTGTCGGCTCAGGCAGCTGGCAGGCTGGTTTTCAGAGCTTGTCACGGGCCTCATAGCCCAGCACGTTGTGGCTGTCAAACATGCATTGCGCATAACACACAATAATACACTGTATTATACTTCAAGTATTACTCTAGTCCTACAGGTGTGAGCACGTGTGTACGGGGCCGGACATGCCTTTGCATGCTGCTTACACTACCTCCAGGGGCTACAGGTAGGATGTACTTTTCTGCTAATGATTTTTTTCGAAAAGTAGTGCGCTTGGCGGAAATCCTTTTCAAATGGTGTGCCTGATTGGAATGAGCATGATCAAGCACGAGCTAGGTGACAAAATCACGATGCTCACCACATGTGGTGCACTCCACATCACTTGAAGGTGAGCCCAGCATGTTGGTACAGTATTACTGGGTGGCCTCATGCAGTTGTGAGTTCGTGCATACATGTGTGCAATTACTGCCGGGCGTGTGCCATGGCTGCATGTACGCTACATGGACGGTTGCAAAGAGCAAATACTACAGAGGTAGTAAGTACAGTAGTCGGCTACAGTCCAATACACTATTTGTTACCTACTGTACTATGCTGGCCGTGCTGCAGAAGTTGTACACGTCAGCTGATTGTGCTCCCGTTTTTCTACACTGATACTGGCACACACAGCTGCGTCTACTGATGTCTGTCGAAGTGATGATCAGGTGATACTGCAAGATACGCGCAAACTGAAAGAGTATCTTCAAATTTATTCATGTCTGCTGTCACCGTCCCACTTCTAGAAAGGTTCTTGGACACTTTCAGGCAAAATGAACTGGGGCTAGGCATTTTTGCTTTCGCAGCCAGGTGCACTTTGGCACTTGAAGTGTGGCACAGGCATGCTCTACACTCTTCGCGTCCGCGCCGTGCACCTCACTTCGTGGCATGATATAAAGAAACACTTTGTTTCCACGCACATGCGATCTTCCTGTATGCAACCAGTGGCAGCTGCCATTCCTCTGCCGGCTTTGTGAAAGAAGCAGTCCGGTGCGCGGCACACACGCACTTCAACCGACAAGTGTTGACACCCACCAGTGCTACACTGCTGTACAATATTGATGGACAAAATAGTAATTTCGCAAGTAGTGGGCTTACGGTGATCACTCAAGGCTGCCCGTGTGCAAGTAGTTCAGTTAGCAGTATCATCCATGATCATGAGTCAGACGCAGCAAAGTGCTGGGATGAGTTAGCGAGATGCACAGCAGCTAGTGCAGCAAATGGCATCAATTGCAACAGCAATGGAAAATCACACTACTACGTAGTACTACGTATATTACAGCAGAATGCTACAGCAGAATGCACCCCGGAGGAGTTTAGGCGGCAACGCTTCCACAACGGCGCGGCAACCCATGCGCCTCACACGCAGTTATGGTGCACTCGGATTCTTGGCCGCAGCTTGTGCACGCGCCGTGTTGGTGCGCCAGCAACCCTACCCAATTGGTCTCTCTTGGTACGGCACCAAGCTAATGAGGCTTGGCGCCAAGCCCTCACACCACAACAACTGGTGGAGACCTACTTTATAGGAGTACAGTGTACTTCCTTAAATTTTTTGTGCATGGTGGCGCCTGCTGGTGCATAGGTACAGTAAGCAGGTAGTACGCGGAACGGAAAGGCCAAAATGGTGGTGGATAAGGTGTTGCAGTAACTGTGGCATGTGAGTGGTGCCACGAGGCTGGGCATAAGCCTCTGTACCAGCGTCATGCACGTGTCAAGACAGCAAGTGCTGGTGTGACTAGGTGAAGTGCACCCAGATAGTGTAGCAATGGAGTGCATTGGTTCAACAGACAAGTATATGGGCGCCCACACAGTCCTGAGGGCAGACAACGCAGAACTACGTGTTTTGGCGGCAGCAATTCCAAAACAGCGCGATGAGTCATTTGCCTCAAGTGCGGGTCTGCTTCAGTGACACGACTGGGATCAGCTGTTCAACAGGCAGCAGCCACGACAGTAGCATTTGCACTGCAGTGAACTCGTGAAGGCGTGCATGGTTTGCTGCTGTCATAATAAGCAAAAAAAGCGGCCAGTCGCTCTGGTGAAGCAGCACTTCTGAGTACAGTAGACATGCAGCAAGGAAAGCCTTTGCACACAAAGTAAGTCTGCCAGGCTGAGCACACGTATCCTGCACACGCACAGCAAACACAGCTACGCAAAGTGGTCTCTCTGGGTACGGCGCCAAGCTGGTGAGGCTTGGCACAAATAGGTGGAAACCAGTAGTGAGGGAAAACTACCTACTTGAGTACAGGAAAGTGCCCTATTGTCGGACGCCTAAGCACCCCCATTTTCAAGCATGTGCCACACCAAGTCACAATTTTG
>JAULBY010044232.1:0-12892 GCA_032358315.1 Ophiocytium majus
TGTACTCTGACTCATCCCTAGCCCTCAAGGACACTGACCGGCGCGTGTAGGTGTGGGGGCTGTCTGGTGCTTTTCACACCAGGTGGACATATCACCCCACAGGCTTCGTCCTGGCATTTGGCCCCAGCCACGGCAGTATCTGGGCTTAGCAGCCTTTTAGGTTTCTTTCACAAGTACTTTCGAAGTGCTGTGAAGTACAGTGTATATGTTGGTTTACAGACATACTGTCAAAAGCAGCATACCTGGGGGGAGTTCCCAAGAAGGCACAACAAACATGCCACCCCCTGCGCTTCTGTGCGGCTCCTGTGCCACCTTGCAACGGTCTTTGAAAACATGAACAAGGACATTGTGCTTTATTTGCAACTTTCTCTGCAGCGCCGCCGAAGCAGCCGCGGGCGTGCACGGCCAGCGAGAAGTGCGCGGCGGCGCAGCTGCGTGCGGCGCTCGGCGTCGGGGAGCCCGCCGCGCGCCTCCGCACCCCCTTCGAGTACGCGTTGTGGCTGCGCCTGTTTGGTGCGCTGGAGGCGTACGTGCGCACTCACAGGTGAGGCAAACTCAAACAACTACAGTACACCATTAAGGTTGTGATTCGGTTTTGGTACTACTAGAAGTACTTCGGTGGTAAATAATACCGGTAGTAACTGTAGCAAACCACGCACCGGTGATATTTTTTTTCACAAGGATTCAAGTTTGGGGCACCGGAGGCCTACGTGCGCACTAACAGGTCAGAAAAAGAAAAAAACCATTATACCAGCGTTAAAAAGGAAGAGCAGTTGATGTGCTGAGGGGGTCTGCATCCTGCTGGTCTCGCAGGTACGTGCATTTATGTACTTGAAGCATACTTTGGAGTACGTGCTGTGGCTGCGCCTGTTTGGGGCGCTGGAGGCCTGCGTGCGCACTCACAGATGAAGCGAAAAGAAAGCATCATACCAAAATAAAAGGAGGGGGGACTTGATGTGCGGAGTTGTAATCCTGCCATGTCTCGGAGGCATAGGTACTTGAAGCACATTTTGGAGTACGTGCTGCGGCTGCGCCTGTTTAAAGCGCTGGAGGCCTACGTGCACACTCACAGGTGAGGCAAAAAGCAAACATTATGCCGGCATGAAAAAAGGAGTGGGGCTGGATGTGCGGAGTCTGCCTCCTGCTAGTCTAGGAGGTACTACTGTAGTACGATACATGCACAAGTACTTGAAGTATACTTCGAAGTACTTTCGAATACGCGCTGTGGCTGCGCCTGTTTGGTGCGCTGGAAGCCTATGTGCGCACTCACAGGTCAGGCAAACACAAGCAATCACACCATTTAAGGTTGTGATTGGTTCCTTACTAGTGCCGGTAGTGAATAACAGAAACTGTAGCGAACCATATAAAACTGTACCGGCAATATTTCTTATCACATTAGTCTGCAAGTTTGGGGCGCTGGAGGCGTACGTGCGCAATCATACGTCAGGCGCCGCCAGGCAGCACAGCAGGCTCGGGTCACCACCTGTTCTTATCTGCGCATGGTGTATGTGCAGACGGCACTCGGTGCGCTGAGGGCTGGAGAGCAAGCCGCTGACCATGAGCTGCTGAGCAGATGTGTAACATTGGCGTGCGGGTGTGAGGCGGCCTACAACAGGCACAGATGCCACTCAATACTTAATATCAATAATATTTATAATGTATATATAATAATAACAATGACATAAATAATGTATGTATAATAATAGTCAATAAAATAAATAATGTTAGGGCTTAGGACTGCATATAAGGGATCTCATGTGGTCTGTGCACGCGCCTGCAGCCCCCAGCTGTCACCACCAGCCACTATGCCCTTCGGTTGGGGAGGGTTGTTGCGCCTTCCCACGCTTTAATGTGAAAAAGTAGTCATTGTTTTTTTTTATTTACTACCACAGCAGCTTGGACTTGTAGGAGATGTTAAACAAAGTTTAAGAAGTCAATACAGCAATTGCGAACGAACCAGATCTATTGAGTTTTTGGAAGTAAAAAAACATTGCATCTAACTAAGAATGTCACACCATGTTTGACAAGACCACCAGGGCCTTTTTCAATTATGGCTCCTTGCGCAAAAAAAAACGGTTGCCCTACGTGTGCGGCCTGCGCTTGTGGCTGCAGCCTAAGCTCACTCGCCCAGCCCTTCCACACACCCCGCCGCAAACACCTCATCAACCAACCACGCAGCCAGACCACCTCCTGCTGCTTGTTGCGTCGCAGCTTGGCGCCATCCACTGGGAAGTGTGCAGATTCGTGGTGTGATGGCCACCCTTGTTGAATTCCGCTTCCTGCAGCCACTGGCAGCCAGCCTGAATTCAATAATTTGTGGCACCGTGCGCCCACCGCAGCCGTAGTGCGTGGCTCGCTGGTCCCGCACCAGCCCCCCCCTGGCCACGCCCACTGACCCCCATCCCCCCCCCCCCCCCCCCCGTGCCCCCCATCAGCCCCCAGCACAAGGGTCCTGTGCCACCCGACCTGGTGCCTGTAATGGAGGCGGTGGCGGCGGTGTGCGCTGTTTTCCGGCCCGCGGCGCCAGAACCAGGTGGCGGAGGCGGTGATGGGGATGGAGTGTTGGGGGGGAACCCTTTTGGCGTGCTGCACACGGCCAGCCTGGAGCAGGCCCTGGGCATGGTTCGGTCCAGCGCGGCCAAGTATGGGGGTAGCCACGTTGAGGTATGGGAGGGGGGTGGGGGGGGTCACGCGCTTATGCTCGCAAGCGGCAATTGCCTGGAAGTGTTTGTTCACAAAGGCTGGATGCCGCAGTAACCCAATGTTTTCTGTAAGGTTGTCACTCCGTTGGGCTGAGCTGTACACATACACGGCCTATTGCGTTTTAACACATGCTATTTTACGGATCCTGGCACTTGGTCGGCGGGAGAGGGACCACCAGTTAAAGGTATCCAATCACGCGTGCGCCGGTGCGCGGATGGCATCATGGCGTAGCAAGTGGGAGAGAGGTGCTGCCATGCTTACGCCGCACCTAGCTGCCAGTTTGCAGCGGTGGCGCAGTATTGATCTGTGCAAGAAATCACTATGCATAGCAGGTGGCGAGTTTGGGGTGGCACCACCTGCAGCCATTGCTTACGCCATCTATAGCGAGCTGCGCATTTCTGTTTTTCTGCAATATGCACCACCATGCGTCGCACGGCACACAGAACAACGCCAAAACACACACACACACACACACACACCTGCACGAACCACCTGCCAATCGGCACCGCTGCCAGCCCCCGCCCATGTACACACCTGCCGGTGCACTCACCACACACCTTGCACCACCCGCCCCCACCCCCTCCCTCACCCCTCCACCCACCACTGGGCGGCCACACACGCGCCCAGGTGTGGGAGACCATCGAGACGGCTTTGGTTCACTGCTGGAGGCCGGCGGCCGCCGCGCGCTCCACAGCGCTGCACACGCTGTACGAGGTGGCGGACCTCCACACCGGCTTTGGCCTGTCGCTCGTGAGCGTTCTCATGCATGTGGCGAGCCCTGGCCTGCCGCCGGCGGTCCTTCGTAGTCTGGTGAGTAGCGATGGGTCACGGCGTAAAATTTTCGCATCATACGCAGTATAACGTGGTATGTAAATACGCCGTACATCGTGTGTTTGGGGGTAAAAATACGCCGTATGTTGTATAACGCACCTCAAAGTATAAATACATGCTACGCCCTGACCCACCACCACTGGTGAGTAGCGCCCACCGCTCGGAAGGGAGTGCTTTGCGGGCAGCAGAGCTCCATCCACCCGCCATCTTAGGCACCAGTCATGCTTGCGGTGGCACCAGCGTGTGCCGGCGTGCGGCGCCCCATACCTTGCCTGTAGTAGCGGATCACGGCTGAGTTATACGTACTTCAAGAAGTACTTCGAAGTATTTACGTATTTTTACGTTATGCAAACTATGTCGCTACGTCGTATTTCTACGCCCCAGAACGCGATGTACGGTGTACCGCATAGTGCCTCTTTTCTCCAACTAAAGAGAAAAGGGAGGTCTTTAATGGGCCTCCCCAACCCCTTTACCTCTTTTTACTGGTGCACCCTAATTATTTTACCCCCTCTTATAACCGGTTCTCCCTAATTACTTTATCCCCCGTTATAACTGACGCACCCTGATTGTCTCACCCGTCTTGAACACATTTGGCCCGCATTCCTGCTGGCCATCCCTAAGTGTGCAGTTCTAGTATCAATTTATGAATCAAGAGCCAGTCACAGTGCCAGTCGAAAGTGTCAACACATGAGATGGTCGTGGCAGTGCTCAGCAGCGCACAATAACTGAGTGTAGTTCTTTTTTAGGAGTGTTCTGCAGCCCAGAACTGGCCGTAACGTGCGCATTTCCACCTGCAGTGAATGTGCCCGTGTTGCCTGGCCCCCAGAGGCGCTTTGTAGGCTGTTTCCCTAAAAACTTCACCCCATTCCTCAAGGTTTAAACTGGGTGATCCTAACTACTTCACCCCCCCCGGTTTTTACTGGCGGATCTTACTTTCGTTGTGGGGAAGAAAATCAGGCACTATAAGGTATACTACTGATAGTACATGCCGTACAAATCATCATCCATCCGTGGCCCATCACTACTTGCCTGCCAGGCAAACCAAGCACTCCGCGGTTCCCCCCCCACACACCCAAGCACGGTTTTCCATGACTCCCACTTTCACCTGCCTTGCCGCCGCCGCTACGTGGGCCTGCAGTTCCTGTGCGCCGTCAGTCTGTCGGCGGAGCGGTGTGCCGCGACTCACACTCCCACTGCGCTGCCTCCACCGCTGCGTGCTCCTGCAGTGCCTACGCGCCGTCAGCCTGTCGGCGGAGCGAGCCAGCATGACGGCGGATGGTCTGGTTGCCGCGGCGGCGGACATGTGTCTGCCGTGCGGGGGGCTGCGCCCGCTGCTGCAGACGGATCCCGCCGACCTTGCAAAGCAGGTGCGGTAGTTCTTTGTTTTCGTTGAATTATTTCTGCAGTATTGTGAGAGGCACGGCGCGGTGTGCACTTGAGAAGACCTTCAACAGTTTGCTGGCCGTACTGGCACACCCGCTCGCTGTGCTCTCTTTGACTGCGCGTAGCCTGTTGCCGTGCAGGGTGCTGCACCCACTGCTGCAGACGGACCCCGCCGACCTCGCAAAACAGGTACAGTGCACTCCCGTAGTTCGGCGGGGGGGTCCCCCCCCCCCCCCCCCCCCCAGTTGCAATGAAGCGAGACCTGCAATAAACCCAAGTAGGGGAGTGTATACCGTTTATGTGCAGTTAATGACTGTCGCGCGGGGGGCTGCGCCCGCTGCTGCAGACGGACCCCGCCGACCTTGCCAAGCAGGTGCAGTGGGAAAAAAATTACCTATTTCAGAAGTAGCTACTTCTTCATTTTCCTAAAGTGCTTCGAAGTACTACTAGTAGTATTATGGAAGACACGGCGTGGTGTGTGCTTGACCTGTGTTGGCCGTGCTGACAACCCCCCTCGCTGTGCTCCCTTTGACTCAGTCAAATTGACCGTAATAGCTGATGCATGACACAGGGTTGCACATGACCATTTGTCTGGCACGTCAGTACATGTTGGCATGCACTACCTGGGTTGTCGCACCCGCACAAGTGCAAACTGCTGAAACCACCGTCGACTCTAGGGAGCGCCTGCAAGTGCCATCGATGTCACCATCTGCACACTCACTCAGCGCCCCTCCCCCCACCCGCGATGACCATGCAGTGCGCCTTTAGACTCGACACGGCGCTTCAGCACGCCAGGCGGGTGCTGGCGCGAGCCCAGGGGCTGCCTGCACGCGAGCGCGCAGACACGGATGCGGCCGTGCTGCAGGCGCGAATCAAGCAGGTTTGTCCCGCCTGCAGGTGTTACACACTGTAATTCTGAAGTGCCTACGCCGTATGTGCTGCTTGTAAACTGAACATACTGATTATACCAGCAGAAAGCCCTGTTCAAGGGCTTTCGATCGATAAACTACGAGTAGGGTGTACCATAGGCAGCCGAGTTGATGTTCGTTTGGTATTAAGCAGTTTAGGCACGGAGCCATTGTCATGCGGGACGGAAGAAGTATGTGCTGTAGTTGTTTTTGTGTAGTTGTGTGCGCATGTGGTGTATACATGGGTCGTATTTGGTGCTGTCAAGTGATTCGCACAACATCGGAGTGAGTTAGAAGGCTTTCTTGAAACAAAATAAGGGATAAACTGTGAGTCGTACTTCCAAGTACGGAGTTTTGCTACCCTAGACCCACAGCCGCTGCTTTGAGACTGCAAACACATTTGAATGGGTCGCCACTGCTGCACGCGGCAGGTGGAGTCGTTGTGAGTTGCGCACAGGGGAGGTGATGGTGCGGTGGCAGTGTGGGTTAGCTTTCAGCACTGTTATGCACGTCTACACAACGTTGCTTGCTGTTGTTGAGCGAGTCTCAATGTGTCGCCGTCGCCTCTGCACGGGGCAGGTCGAGTAGGAAAGTCATTGCTGTACTAAGAAATGAAAACTAACATCAACGTACTTTCTGAAGCACTGATAAAAAAAACACAAAGGTTCAGTTACGTCCATGCTGTTGAACACATTTGAACGTGCCGCCGCCATTACACGCGGCAGGTGGCATCATTGAGCAGGTGGAGTCATTGTAGGTTGCGCCTAGGGGGGCTGGTGGTTCGGCGGCAAGTGAGACACCAGCTTGCAGCATGGTCGTGCCCGCCTACACGCTGCCGCTTGCTCTTCGTTGAACAAATTCGAACGTGCCACCGCTGCTTTGCCCGCACAGGTGGAATCATTTGTCAGCTCGGAGGAGCCCGTCCACAAGCTGTGGTGCGCACTGGCGCTGCTCGACGCGGAGGTGGAGCTCATCACGGCGTGCGGCAGGTGCGTCTTCTGCCCAGCGGCGGCACTGCAATCAGCAAACAATTGACAAAAGTTGAGACTTTGTGTACACAAAGGACCGGCTATCCTTTGTCACTTGGTTGCCGGTTGCTGACACAGCAGCGCCGGGTAGTCACATGCAGCGAACAGTTTATACACAGTGTGTGCGCACTCAACATCGCATCCTGCACTGCCGCACCGCAACGGTGCTCGCCTGCTGGGGGACTGAGCCCTCCACAGGTCGGCATGACGAGCCAAAACGGCTGGTTGCCGCCAGCGCCATTCGCTCGCGCCCCCCCCCTTCTCCAGCCTAGCCACAACACCACATACACATGGCCGGCCACGCCGTTCGGGCCACATGCAGGCGCTGGGGGCGGCGTGTGGCAGTCACTATTTGGCATTGCAGAAGACAAATCAAACCGCACGACTTCTGGCAGGATTGCACAAGCAAGCGTTGTTGGTAATTCACCCCGTACTGTGCAGCATCCTGACCCCTCGAAAGCATCGACCAGCGGGTGTGCACATGTGGCGGCGGGTGCTGACCAGGTTGATAATACTTGAAGTATACTCCACTGGCTTCGCCCTGGCATTTCGCCCAGCCAACCTTTCAGCCTGCTTCACATGCAACGCCTGCACACCCCTCCTTCCTCTGCCCCTGACCAGCCTACGGCCTGCGCATGCCGCCGCTGCCTCTGCCCGCAGCCACCAAGTATCCTATACAAATAGGCACTGAATACCTTCATCAGACATACTTGAAGTACCTCCTTCTAGGTACAGGAGGTGTCCAACTCATATCGTTTATATTCTACAAATCAACTCACCATCGCTGCAGTTCGACAATTCGTCCGTTTTAAAACCACTTTTCCACCTGGCTTATTTTTTCCTCTCTTGCCCATTTGTTGTTTTTCATTGCTGGGCGCAGCGTCGTGCGCGCCGGCCGCTCGCAGGCGGCGGCGGCGGAGGGCCGGCGGCGCGCCGCCCGCCGTGCACTCGCGCGCTGGCGTTCGGGCGCACGCAGCGGCGTGCTCTCTCTGGATGCAGAGGCAGAAGGCGCGGCGGCATTGGACGTGGACGCAGAGCTACAGGCGGCCGCCGTCACGGTGGCCGGGGCAGGGGGCGCGTAGGTTTTGGGTAGTTGTTGGCCTTGTGCGCTGGGGTTGAAAAGTATTTTTTTTTTGAAGTGGGCGGCGGCGAGTAACCCTGCTGTGAAGGGGGCGTTGGCTGGGTCAGCGAATGCGACGGTTGCCCGACACTCAGGAAGTTGAAGTCTCGCAGCATTTTTAGCCCTCAGGGGTACTCAGGGGTACTGATCGGTGTGTGCGGGGTGGTGGGCTACTTTGGTGTTTGCCAGGTGGATAAAATCACCCCCACAGCAGGCTTCGGCCTGGCATTTTTCCCCACCACGGCAGTATCTGGGGCTCAGCAAACCTATTACATTTCTTTTAAAACTGGTATGTGCGGCTGTGCGTGCGCATGTGCGGCTGTGTGTGTGCATGTGCGGCTGTGTGTGTGCATGTGCGTCTTCATCTCCTGCTCAGCAGTGGGCAGCGGCTCTGGTTTTCCGATCGAACAGGGCGCGCCGAGGCAGCGAGCGAAAACACCCTTCAAGAAGCAAGGCAGATGCAGGCACACTCGGACTCTGGCCTCAGGTGCTCCCCTTGCAAATTTAAGCACATTCATGGCGCACCGCCACCGGCTGGACATACAACACCACTTCTCGGGCCTCCCTTCATAAACAAATCGCAGTTGCCTCTAAAATAAAGCCATGCTCCGACACCATGCAACTGCGCCGCCGCCGCTGCATGCACCACAGCGTGCCACAGGCACTGCGCCCTGTTTCTTGGTTTTGAGCGCCAAATGGTCAGTGAGGGGCCGGCAGCCGGCAGCTGCCTCAGTCCCCTGCACGTAACTTGTGCGGGTCGCCCTGTGTCGCATGGCAGCGCCGTCTCTGCACGACACAGGCCGCTCGCAACCAGCAGTGTGGCGCACACGGCACACCAATTCCGCCGCAGAACCGCAGCCCCGCAGCCACCGCCAGCCCTGCCATCGACTGCCACGGTCACCACCATCAAACCACAACCGGAGTCGGCTACGAGAGGCGTGCGGAGCGACTGAGTGGGCAGGCCGTCCCGCCGTAGGATACACTGCCGCCTGGAGTCCCTACCTCACAGCGCTGGCCCGTTTAGAGTGGGCTCCCGTGCCTTGACGCGACACCGAAAAACCGCCGCTGCAACTCTGCCTCGTCCACCTCTCCCTCTGCACCGAGTGCCGGCAGCGGCGGCGGCGCAAAGCCCCCTACCGCCGCCACGGCAGAAAGCGTCCCCGCCGCATCAGGGCCATCGACTGCGCCACAGCCGCGCCGTCGACCGCCACACCTGCTGGTGCGTTTGGAGTGGGTTTCCATGCCCTCAGGCGACACCAAAAAACCGCCGCTGCATTTCTGCCTCGTCCACCTCGCCCTCTGCGCCGTTTGCAAAGCCGCCCGCCGCCGCCACCCCCGACACCGCCGCACCAGCGCCATCGACTGCGCCGCCGCCATCGTCGCCGGCGGCATCAGCAACACCACCATTGTTGCTAGTGCTGGCGAGGGAGGCACTGGGGGCGTCATCGTCGCCATTCGCCTCCGCCCACAGAGCCTGGTCGGAGGACATGCGCGTCTCCCAGGCGCGTGTGAGCTGGGCGTCACGTTTGGCTGCCTGCGCTCGGCGGAGGAGTGGTGGCGGCAGCGGTGGGCGCGGCGGGTGGTTGGAGGGCGGCAGTAGGAGCGGCAGGTGGCGATGGCAACAGCAGTAGGAGCGGCAGGTGCGGTGGCAGCAGCAGCAGCAGCAGCAGGGAGGGGGCGACAGCAGCAGCAGGGGGGGGGGCGGCGGCAGCAGGGGCGGCAGCGGCAGCGGCAGCGGCACAGGAGCAGTGAATGGCAGCAGGGGCAGCGGCAGCGGCACTAGAGAAGCGGCTGCTGCGGCAGCAGCATTTTCAGAAGCAATACCAAGGCCCATGCATTGCAGGGTGCGCGCACGTGCGTATTTGTGCGGCATGCCGCAACAAAAATAGCAGCAACCACTCGACAGGGCAGGCCAACAATATTGCCAACAGCGGACATACCGCCTAGGACAACCAGCTTTTTATGACCAGCATAGGCATCAGAATAGCTTGTGAAAGTCGAAAGGGGACGGGAAGGAGAGTGATGTGTTGTGGGGCCAGTTAAACCCTTGCAGTGGAGCAGAAGAGACTCCTGCTTCGAAGACGGCAAGGGAAAGTAGGAGCGATGGAATGAGGGGCCGCACGCACCTCAGCCTCTGCGGCCTCGAAAGCCGCCCACCCCTCGGTATGCGGAATGAAGAGCTGCAGCAGATCGAACGCCACTTGCACCTGCAGCAACGGTTTGCGGCGGCCACACGTACACATGCGTGTGCGCGTGAGTGGCAGAGGCGCGCGGGCGCAGCATCAAGGGATGCGCAGAGGATATGGGTGGGGACGCCACCCCTGTGTGCGTGTAGGGCACCCAGGCGCTTCCATTCACAGTCTTGCAGTGGCTGAATGGCGCACGTCAGTGAAACCCGTACCTCTACAACCGGCCGAGCTGCTGGTGCAGGTAACAACATCGCTGCTGCACTAACTAGAAGCAGTGACAAGCAACTTTAAACCACGGCCGGCATCCCCTCCCCTTCCGGAAAGCGGGGTTGGTTTGCAGTTTAGCAGAGTTTGGGTTTGGCATCGGGGGAGAGGCTGGTGCATGCAGGGTGCAGGGCACTTGGTCACTTGAATACACTGACCCCAGGCTGTGGCCTGATGGCCCCAGGCGCAACAGTGCCTCTGAATATCAACCCTTCTGCTTATAAAAATAGGTACTTCCATAGGTACTTCCATCCACAGGAGGCTAATGCACTCTGTGCAGAGCGTACCGCACACTTCTGTCGTGCGCTTTGAGAGATGGGTGCCAGCGCGGCATCGGCAGAGTTCCACAACACCGCAGGTGATGGCAGCGAGTGGCTGCACGCGTGCTCATCATGGACAACATGTGCTGTGACTACAGGCACGAGCTGTAACAGCAGACCGACGGTGGCGGCGGCGGAACTGTGACTACAGGCACGAGCGGAAGCGGCAGGTTGCCGGTGGCGGCAGCGGCACTTTGACTACAGGCACGAGCTGAAGCGGAAGATTGCCGGCGGTGGCGGGGGAACTCACCTGATGCCTCTTGAAGCCCCCTGCGCGCACCGCTTGGCGGGCAATACGCTCCATCAGCGCGACACTGCAGGCGGCCACAAAACACGGCGGCCAAAAACAAAGCGTGGAGAGGGGGGCGGCGGTCATTACAGCGGCGTTAGCCAATCCCTGGCAAGGGCAGCGTTGATGGGTTTCGCACTGAGTCGTCACATGTGTACAATAATAGTACCAGGTAGTATAATGCTAGTTTTGAATTAGTAGTCAAAAGGGCGCTGCTGCGGGGTATCGCAGCCCAAGCACATGGCAAGAGAAGCAGGCTGGGTGTATAGAGTGCGTAGCGCGGGGCGCGGGCGGGAGGGTAGAAGGCATGGGCAGCAACTACCCAGCGGTGCCCCCCACCATTTTCCTCCCCCTTGTCAGCGCAGTAAATGCTCCCGGTAGTTTGTAGGGAGTAGATGGTACCCATAAGTGCATACTGTACTATCTATATCAAAACCTGGCAGCGGTGCCGGCCGGAGACAGGTGCGGAGAGACACCCGCCCACCTGCTGTGCCTGCAACTTGCCCCCCACAGCGTTATACGCCCAGTATAGGTACAAGACTCTACAGCAGTAGATGGTACATGTGTGGGTGCGGAAATTACGTGCATGGATACTTGTGCATTCGTAAATGCAATATACCATTAGTTCTGGGCTCGTATACTTCTGAAGTACATACGCGCACGCCGCGCCACATGAAATGTATATACACAACTGTTAGTAAACACTACTGGTACTACTATCCGTATACATGCACTGCCATGCATTTGCCGTGGCCACCAGTGGGCGTGCTGGCATACATGGCATGTCATCACATGCCCTCTTGAATGCCCACAAGTGTATATAACTAAAATAAATAAAACTGCTACTTCGAAGCACCAGATACATGGACAAGTGGTGCCGGCGCCCGTGCGGGTGCGGAGAGTCGCCCACCCACCTGCTGGGCCTGTCGTCGCCGTGGTAGCGCGGCGAAAAGTGCGTCAGCACCAGCTGGCGTGCCCCTATGCGCTGAGCAAAGCGCGCTGCCATGTGCGGCGTGCTGTGACCGTGGGCCACCGTCTGGAGCTGAGGGGGCAAGGCACGCGCACGCATGGAGAGGGTGGGGAGCGTGGGGGGCGCATCAGTGCTCAGCAGTAGCAGCAGCAGCAGCAGTGGCAGCAGCAGCCGCAGCAGCAGCAGCAGCAGCAGCAGCGGCGGCGGCGGTGGCCTCAGCGGTGACAGCCGCAGCAGCAGCAACACCGGCAGCAGCAGCAGCAGCAGCAGCAGCAGCAGCGGCGGCGGTGGCGGCAGCGGCGGTGGTGTCGGCGGGGACAGCCGCCGCCGGTGGCGCAGCAGCAGTGGTGGCAGCAGCGGCAGCAGTGGTGGCGGCTGCAGCAGCAAGCGCACTAGCAGCTGCGGCGGCGGCATGGCAGGTAGCTTTCAAAGGCCGGCAAGCGAAGCGCACCTTCAACAAAAAGCACACGCGGCAACCAACAAATTGCTGCAAGGAACACAGCGCTCACCTCCATGGCCGCATAGCCGCCATTGTCCCATGGCGGCAGGTATGTGTTGGTGGCCTCGTGAACCACCACCTCCGCGCCCTGCGCAACCGCCTCGAGCGACCCCGCGTCGCACGTGTCGCCCAGCATCACCACCTGCTCAGCAGCAAGTGTGCAAGTTTGTGAGCTTAGACATCACTGGCGGGTGTGCCGTAGCAGTCACCTGCAAGCTGCCCCATGCATGCTCCTTTGCCCGACTTGGCGGCCCAAGCGGGTGCTTGCAGGCAAGCGAGGCCGCGAGCGCGGGCTGCAAATTATAATATATCCACGGTGCCTGCAGCCCCCACTTGAACGCACCACATCTCTATGATGGAATCCGCGCTTCGGTAGGTGCGAGATTGG
>JAULBY010044254.1:0-12884 GCA_032358315.1 Ophiocytium majus
GTGGGGGGTAGGGGGGGCGATAGGGTGGCGGCAGACGCGGCGGAGCGAGGTGAGAGGGGTGCCCCCTGGGGGGATGGGGGGGTGGGGGGGGGGGAGGAGGAAGGGGGGGAGTTGGTGGTGTACGAGCGTGTGTGTGCTGAGGCGATGGGTGGGTGACAAGGTGTAGGGGGGGCAGCGGGCGTGGAGTGGCTTGTGCTCAGCAGCTTTGATGCGGTCACGTGGGTGTGTCAGGAGAGGTGGCTGGTGACTAGACTGTGGTGGTTATGTGTTTGTGTAGCTGTTGAGGTGCGTTGGTACGTTAGCTGGGCCAGGGTGGGAAGGCGGTACTTCGAAGTGTTTATGTATATTGGCAGTAGGGCGTTGGTTCTAAGCGGCGTGGACGCACCAACTGAGGGAACAAGAGGGACGAACTTCAGCCATGCTGTTGAAGTCCAAGCATGACAGGTTGAAGCTGGTGAAGGGCAAGATGGTTTGTGTGCATCGCATGTGCGTTCACTCACAGGGCTCTGCAGCTATAACATCCGTGTCGCGGTGCTGGTGCTGGTACACACAGAGGCGGCGCAGCAGGCTTACAAGGGTTAACCAAAAGGTGTTCCGTTGGGTGTCCGGGCCGCATGCTAATATACTTCTAAGGTACCGGTACTAATATTATACCTATGGTAGTATACTGCAAGAAATACATGTATATTAATATACTACTGAAGTACTAATATGTGACGGGCCAGAGCTGTCACCCGTTGGCTGAGAGAGAGAAGAGAATGCTACTGTAGTTTGACGTACATATGGCTGTACTGCGTAGGCTGGTGACCCACCAATAGCGCCACCCAGACAACCGCCGCCCACCACACAGTGCCAGCCACCACCAGTGGCATATGGAACGCTCCCCTGGCAGTGTGTTGGTCAGGACCAAAGACGCTTGTGCCTTGACAACACACACCTGGTGCTGCGTTGCACCAGCCAGTGGGTGGCAAGTTGGCGGCAGCTGTGTGGACACACGTTTGTGCTGGCCTGGTAACCGGCTGCGATGCGGCTGACTGGATTGGCGCTGCCGTCTAGTAGTTACCCAGTCCACTTACCTACTACTGAAGTATGTGCAGGGGCCCCCAAATAGGCGCACTCCCCACTCCCAGTGTTTGGGCTAAAAAGATGTAGCTGACCCGGGTAATTCCTGCGACAGTAGGCGCTACCCTGCTAGTGTCTGCACTAATGAGCCCGCATGTACGCAGGAGAGTGACATGCGTTCTGCCGTGTTGCATTTGCCAAGCTGCTGCCATCCATCAGGGCCCGCTGGCACTGTACAAGCGCGTAGGCAAGCTGTGCTGTCGCCGCCACGCCTTCACATGCCTGCATTTTTTTTTCTTCGGCACAGGAGTGCCCCACACGCTGGCGCGCCTGGCGAGCACCCTCATTGCGGAGGCCGCCAGCGACTACGAGCTCTGCATGAACCGCATCGTCTTTGACAGGTGAGCACCACATGTGGGCACTCAGTATGGATCTATAGTGATGGCCTGCAGCGTTTTCAATGTGCGTGAAACGCCGTATGACGCATGTTCATACGGGGCATAACATATTCACATGAACGTTTTGTCTACTTTGTATTTCCTTATTGTACTACGTAGTACTTCTATATACTACAGTAGTAAGCAGTATGCCGTACCACCTATGTAAATACACCTTATAACGCACCCCATTGAACGTTCTTGTACGGCAAATGCGGCGTGCGTCGCGTTTTTGGGTGTAGGAATACATAGAAAATCGTTTTTCTTGTACTAGTGTAGTACTACGTAGTGTAACGTACGCCAACGGCCTGTGGCTTGCCAGTGTTCCTTCACGACAGCTGTACCGTGGCGCACATGGTGGCGCGGCCGCTGCAACGCCCTCCGCACACCACGAGCTTGCCATTGCCCACCGATGCGCCAAAGCACCGCGCCGCATTCCGACCAAGCACCAAGTTGGCTGCCCTCATCCCCTAGGGGCCTGCGCCATGGCGCGTCAGCCAGTTCAAAGTGTTTCATTCATGCACTGCAAGGGCGGCTTTGAGCATCGGCACGGGCATGCCGGCAGTGATACGAGGGCCGCAGCAGCGGCACAGCTGCCGCTGCCGACGCCATGCCGCGACTTCACTCCCCACCGCCTCCCCGCCCCCCAACCCGTGTCCCCGCGACAGCAACGTCATGAACTCCGAGAACATTGGCGAGTACCTGGGGCTGTGCCTGCCACCGCCGCCGCCGCCCCCCTCCCAGCCACACGTGGGCGTCGTCGACACGCCGCCGCACGCGTTCTCCGCCGTTCGCGCCGCGTTTGTCGCGCGAACGTTTCTGTCGAGCGGCTGCGCGATACGAGCGGTCGTGGCCGCGCGCGCCGAGTGCAACTGGGTGCTGCCGGTGCGGGCCCTGGGCACCAGCCACAGGTGAGCCCGCCATGCTACCTCATACTTCAAGTACTTGAAGTTTGTACTTGAAGTTTGTATATTAGTCATAGAGACATGAGGGCATGTGTTCACCAGCTACACCACGAGGTCTATGGGGGGGGCGGCACCGCGGCCTGCCCTGCGGCGGCCGGCGCGCCAGCGCTCGGCGGGCACGGCAGTGGCATGTGCCAACAGGCATCCAGGTCGGGGGCAGGTTGAAGTTCATTGTAACTGGATACAAGCTCAGCTTGTCGGCCTGCATGCCGGCGCCGCTGCGGCTGCTGGTGAGCGGGGTCGCAGCCGCCCAGCGCACCACGCCACGCCGCCTGGCGTTGCGTTGCGTGCTGCTGCGGCTGCTGGCGAGCAGGGTCGCAGCGGCGCGCCGCTTGCCGCACGCACCGCCGCCGGCGCTCGTCCACTGCCTTGTAGGGGCCAGGTGGTTGCCCACACCGCTGCAGTCCAGGCGCACCGTGCATCAAAAGTGCGTGGCGTGTGTGACACTAGGTAACAGACTTGCAGTCCTGCTGCTAGCGGTGCGCGCCTTCGTTGGGTCGTCGGCGGCACACACCGCCGACACTCGCCCACCAACTCGAACCCATGCCGCTGCGCGCGACGCCCCCTGCGGCATTGCTTTTGCAGGGACGGGCTGAAGCTGGACGCGTTTGTGAAGGCGCAGGCGGACATCCAGACGCGCGCGCGCGTGGTGCTGCGCGAGGAGTGGCCGCAGCGCACCGCGCACGCCATGGCAAAGGAGCTGGCGCTGCTGGGGCAGGCCGCGGAGGCGGCGGCGACGGCGGCGCGCGCGGGGAACGCGGAGGGCGTGGTGAGTAGTGTTGTGGTAGTTTCTGCTGCCTGCAGCGGCGTTGGTGTTGGCGGCGCTTGTTGGGTGCCGCTGGGAGGGAAGTTGAAGTAGTTGTTGAAGTTGGCAAATGAGCTGGCACTGCTGGGGCAGGCCGCGGAGGCGGCGGCGACGGCGGCGACGGCGGCGCGCGCGGGGAACGCGGAGGGCGTGGTGAGTTTGTGGGTGGGCCAGTCGTGCTTGTTGGGTGCCTAACTGGGAGGAAAGTTGAAGTAAGTGTTGAGGTTGGCCAAGGAGCTAGCGCTGCGGAGGCTGCGTTGACGGCGGCGCGCGCAGGGAAATGCTGAGGGCGTGGTGAGCCGTGATTGTTGTGATGGTAGCCACTGCCGGTGCCGGCGGTGGTGTTGGTGGTGGCTGTTGGGTGCTGCTGGTAGGGGAGTTGAAGTATTTGGTAAAGTTGGGCAAAGAAGCTGGAGCTGTTGGGGCAGGCGGCGGAGGCGGAGGCGGCGGCGCGCGCGGGAAATGGAGAGGGCGTGGTGAGCCGTGATTTTTGTGATGGTAGCCACTTCCGGTGCCGGCGGTGGTGCTACGTGCTGCTTGTTGGGTGCTGGTGAGATAAACAATCAAGTATTTTTTAGGTTGGCAGAAGAGCTAGCGCTGCTTGGGCAGAGGCGGCGGCGACGGCGGCGTGCGCGGGCAATGTAGAGGGCGTGGTGAGCCATGATTTCTTTTATGGTGTCCACCGCCGGTGCGGGCGGTGGTGTTGGTGGTGGTTGTTGGGTGCCTCTGGGAGGGAAGTTGAAGTAGTTGTTGAGGTTGGTGACGGAGCTGCTGCTCCTGCGGCAGGTCATGGACGCGGCATGGCGGGCAATGTGGCGTGCCTGGGCTGCCGTGACGGTAGCTACTGCCCGCAGCGGCGGTGGCGTTGGTGGTGTTTGTTGGGTGGTGTGCTACTGTGACGGATGTGGGAGTACTATGCAGTACTTCAGAAGGATTTGTTAAGGTTGGCCAAGGAGCTAGCACTCCTGAGGCGGCGGCGACGGCGGCAAGCACGAAACACAGAGGGCGCTGTGTGCCCGGGCTGTGTTGACGGTAGCTACTGCCCACGGCGGCGGTGGTGCCGGTGGCGCTTGTTGGGTGCCTCTGGAAGGGGAGTCGAATCAATGTTTCAGAAGCAGGTTCAAACATGTTTGCACCTGAGCTGCTGGGGCTACCGGGCCCTTTGACGCTTGGCAGATGAAAGCTGACAGTGTGACCGTGCGCACCCGCTGCTGTTCCGTCACACCAGACTGTCACACGCTTCAACCCGCTCATCGCCGACATGGATGTGTACGCGACGTCGGACCTGCGGCGCCTGCTCGGCCGCGTCACGCTGGTGAGTACTTCTGTATACTACGTAGTAGTTTATACTACAGAAACCACATAAAAGTATACTACTAGCGCTACATGCGCAAGGTACCAAGGTATTATCTTGTACGTACACTGCAAGCAGGAGTATCATCTGCCATGTGGCTCGGTATGAAGCGCAATCACAATCGCCACGCTGGTGAGCAACGCCGCTGCGGCTGTGACCCTGTCGCTCGCTCTGGAAACGAAATCGTGAGCTGCTGCTGAGCACTGCGGTGCGCGGGCGGGCACACAAAATCACCATGTTGCGCACGCACCGTCCATCGCGTGGCTGCCTCATTATGCGAAGCTGTCGTGCGCGCGCAGAAAGGGCACCCTTATAACCCCGCCGCTGCAAGGCGACCATGCCTGTGCACCCATCTGCGCACCCAGCCGTCGTCCAGCCCTTGACCTCCAACCACCACGCACTCACTCCGCACACCCACCACACACACACAACGCCGACCACCTGCTCCCCGCCCCCTCCCCCCGCCCAAACGAAACACAAACACCCCACCCCCTCGCCCCTGACAGCTCATGGGCGACACACTGGCGGCTGTGACGCGTTCCACCCTTGCCGACTACGCCCGCTACATGGTCACCTGCGCCGGCGCCGACCCCTCCGACGTTCTAGCAGCCGCCGACGCTGGCGGCGCCGCCGTCGACGCCACCGCCGCTGGCGCCGGCGCCGCCCTTCCCCCGCAGCGGCGAACCAGCTCCCGGGGAGGCGCACGGGCGCCGCTGCCGCCCACGCGGGTGCTGGTGGTGGCGCCGAACGATGTGCGGATCACGCGTCCGCCGGGGGGTCTGCCGCCGCCGCCGCCGCTGTTCAAGGTCGCGGTGACGGTGCGGGAGCGGGGAGGGGGGGGATGGGGGGGGGAGGGGGCGGGGGGGGGGGGGGATGCGGAGGGGAGTGGGGGTGTGAGGCGGTTGTTTGGTTGGGAGAAGAGGTGCCTCAGTGGTGGTTTGGCGTGCGACCCCAGAGTGGCATCGGCAGCACCGGCCGGGGCGGGGGGGTGGTGTGGGGGGGGAGGGGAGGGAGGGACACACTGGTGTACAACATACCCAGCATTTTTTGGCTGAATTTCGCAGTATCTTTCCAGGGCGGCTGTTGAGGCATATTGGGATTGGGAAGGAGAAAGGGGAGAGTCATGCGCAACGATGGCACAGTTGGTGTCGGGGGTTGTGGCATGCTCGCTACGCCACAGCCACGGGCACCCGCAGCGTTCATGGTGGTTGCGCCTACACAAATGACTCTGCCGCAACGCCGAACGGCTGTGAGTACTGCCCTGGCGCACGCAGGAGCATCTCACCCGAACTGCCGCACCCCCTGGTCACTTGCATGCGTCGCAGCGTGGTCCACTGGCAGGCAGGCGCGCGCACGCAACAGTGACCCTCTCCCACCTAAAACTTGTACAAATTTCCTCATGAAAACAACAAAGTCTTTGAGGTACACAACTGACTCGTGTCCCTGCGCGCCCCGCTGCCCTGCCTCAGGACAGCGCTGCCGCTGGTGGTGGGCAGGATGGCAACGAGGGCGCACCCACATTCGGCAGCTGCTTCGACTTTGATGTGGCGCCGTCAGCGTTTGTGGCGGGCGTGCTTAGCAGCTTTGACACCGCGCTGCAGGTGGGTCGTGCAGCCGGCCACGGTGCTGGGTGCCGCTTTTGCGCAGGGTCGCTCAGAGATGCGCCGTGTGGGGGAGTGTTGCCGCCGGGCGGGCGCTTAGCGGCTGTGCAACAGTGCGTTGGTGTTTGTACGTTTGGCTCGATGGGCACGCCTGACTGCCGCTGGTGCCTGCAAAGGCCGCTGCTCCTGCCCCTGAATCGTCTCACGTTCGCCGTTACAGTACGTGATAGGTGTCAGTGAAATGAAGTGAAAGATGATTCACTTGGTTCCAACCTTCTGTGCGTTAGGCTCGTTTTGGCCTCGATAAGAGATCTAAAGCGTAGTACGGAAGACAAATGTTTAGATCTTGGAATTCAACTGATTTTGCCCAGTTTTGTTTTGTTAGTTTTAAGGAGAAGGTGCCCCGCCTGTGCACTGTGCACCAGGCAACAGACACGTCCACAGACACACACACTGCACGGATGCACAACCCCATTCTTTGTGCCCCACTCCTCTGCAACCGGTGCCTGCGACTGCCGCCTTAGTCATGTGCCCACAGGAGCCGCGCACGTACCACTATTGACTGCACACTCAAACAACCCTACTCTGCCTTTTGCCCCGCTCATCTGCAGCTGCTGCGTGTGACGGCGCGCCTGGGTCATGTGCCCACGGAAGGCGCGTGCACACATAGACTGTGCACACACGCAACCCTACTCTGCCTTTTGCCCCACTCCTCTGCCACCGCTGCGTGCGACACTTGGTCACGTGCCCACAGGAGCTGCGCGGCGTGCCGCACGTCCAGCGCTACGTCATGCAGCGCCTCTTCTGGCCCAAGGCAGAGACCGTGCCCGCTGTGGACCCCTCTGCGTCATGGGTGCAGGATCTCAGGTGCGCACTGTAGTTGACGCTGATCTGATTCCAGAGGTGATGCTGATTGGACCCCCCCCTGGCTATTGCGTCTTTCGGGCATTCGCGCATTCGCTGTACTCCAAGTAACCTCTTTTGGCGGGGGCAAGCCCTGCGCACATGTCGTGCGCGTGACTGGAAGAAGCATGATCAGACATGCTGGTTCCTTTTGCTAGTGCTACAAGATGGCAGTGCTGCGGGATCTGAGGTGCGCACCGTAGGTGACTCCGCCGGCCACTGAGCTCGCTTAGAATTCTTTCTTTGTGTGTGTGTGTGTTTTCTGCAGTTGGACTGCAGACAAAGCGGCAGTGCTACATACATGGCATGCATGGCATGGGCTCTTAGTACTACAGTACAATGAAAAAAAAAACGTATGCGGAGACCCATCACTGCTATTGTTGCGGCGCATGTGTTGCCGCCCCCCCGTCTGCTGAGCAGAGACGCCATCGAGGACGTGGTCACGCGCGCTGCAGAGGCCCTCCCGCGCTACTGCGCGTCGCTGGACCGGTGGGTCCCTCTGCTGAGCATGGACATTGACACGGAGGTGGACCGCATCACCACGGCCGTTACCACGGCAGCGCAGGTACGGAGGCGGGCTTGTCCCGCATGCATCTGGTTGGTCACTGAGGGGTACCATAATACGTGAAAGTATACTACCGGGTATTACTAACACTATACTGCTTCAGAAGTACACTAAGTACTACGAAAGTACTACAGTAGTATGAACTACATGTATATATACTGCAGTAGCATGGAAACTATACATGTAGTATACTTCACTTGAAGTAGCATGTACGGCATGAGAGGGTGGGCCCCACCCATCGCCGAGGCTTCCACTATGCCAGCGCAGGTGTGCGGTCCGCGTGCGAAACATGTCAAGTGTACTCATGGCGCGCGTGTAAGTTGAAGTATGTTGTTGAAGTTTGCACGGGCTGGCATCTCAGAGCGGCTGTGGGCGCGCTGGCTGCCGCCTGGCTCAACATTTGCCTTGCACGCGCGGCGCACAGGAGCCAGTGTGGGGCATGTACGAAGCTTATACTTCAAAGAAGTACTTCTGAAGTTTTTCTGAAATATACCTATGCATGTATGTATGCATGTTTCATGTATTATGTACCGATAAACTACTGTATTTCCTCACAAGTGTGCCTGCATGTGCGCACGAGCCTGTATGTGGGAGCATCACAAATGTCGCCCGCGCCCTAGCGCGCGCTGACCTTCGCGCCTGGCGGCTACTGTTGGCAACCTGCCCATGCCCAACTTCAACTCATGCTCAACTTCAACTACAACTTCAACTACAACTTCAACTTTCCCAGGACGGCGGCGACGAGGATGGCGGCGGCGGCAGCGGCCTGCCCAAGGTCGACCTGGAGGCACTGTCAGCGGCGCTCACCAAGAACAAGGTGGAGGCCGATGAGGTGAGCCAGGCCCCTGCTGAGCACTTTTGCCACCACTAGCCGCGCTGTCCTTCGTGCCGTAGCACCACTGTCACCGCAGTAGTGATGCTGCCGCTGCGTGCGCACCTGGTCGCACTGCTCAGCCTTCGGCGTGATCGCCTCTTTCCGCCGTGGCGAAGGGCATGCGGTGGCCCCGGGCTGCACGCGCCTACAGCGCCTGCCGTGGCTGGCAGTTGCAGGGAAGTAAGCACTGCCACGCGCGCGCCCCTTTTGGGCCCCAATGAAATTGCCCGGCCGGTGGCTGATAGCTGTAATAATATAATTCGTCGCCGGCGGTTGCTGCTGCTGGCAATGCTGGTGGCGCTATGTGCTGGCGATAGTTGCAGCCGGGCTGACTGCTGCTGCTGCTGGCACTGCTGCTGCTGCTGTGCCGCTGGTGGTGGTGGTGGTGCTGGCGACGTTGCTGCTCCTGGTGCTCTGCTGCTGACGCTACTGTTGCTGGTGCTGCTGGTTGCTGTCGCTGCCTCCACCGCTGCTGTTACGCCGACCGCCGCCGCGCCGCGGGCAGGTGCGGAGGCTGATACCACGCTCCGAGGTGGACTGTGGCATGTTTGCGGTGGACCCCAGCGGTGTTCGCAAGCTGCTGCTGAGCAAGGTGCGCGCGCGAATGCTCCATCATGTGCACTTGTGGGCCATAATACTTCAACTGTACTTTGAAGTACACTTCTGGAGTTGGTAGGTAGGCATACATGTAGGTACTTCTTAAGTACATGCTTCAGAAGTATGCTCCTCCATATGCACGTATGGGCAGTTATTCCTCAATTGCATACTTTTGCAGTAGGTCGGCAGTGTACGAAGTACACCCAACTACAGACGTATTTACTTCCAAGCACTTCATACACTACTGTAGTTTATTTATGCATAGATACTACCAGTGGTGCATGTGCACATGCCCCATGACACATGCCTGACAGCCACGCATTGCTGCTGCGTCCCGCACTCCTGTGAGCGGAGGAACTCCTGTGAGCAGAGGAGTGACCCGCCCCGGGGCTAACATGACGGCGCAAGTGCACCAGTGCGCATGCACACGTGCCCACAAGTGGCTTGCAAATGCGGTGTCGCGCTTGAACGGCAGCGCGGCCGTCAGCACCAGGCACTCGCCGCCGCTTGTTGCCGTGTCGCACCTGCGTATTGAGGCTGCGTCCTGCGCTCCCATGAGCACAGGAGTGGCACGGCGCTGCATGCGGCAGTGCGCATGCACATATGGGCTTGAGGGTGTTTGCCGCTTCTGTTATTGGCTTCTTGAATATTCATATACTTCCGAAGTATGTAGTACTTTGTAAGTACTTGTGAAGTATACATGTCCATAAGGGCAATGACCGGCGCGTGTAGGGTCGGGGCTACCTGGCTTGGCCAGGGTGGATACGAACCCCCCGCGGGCTTTGGCCTCACATTTTGCCCCAGCCACGGCAGTACCTGGGCTTACCAAGAACCTTTCAGGCTTGTTTTACTCGTGCTATGTGACAGCGCAGCAGTAGCTCACCAGGCACTTGCCGCCACTGTTCTCGCACTTTGCCCCAGCCACGGCAGTACCTGCACTCACCAACAACCATTTATTAAAAAGGCTGGTTCCACTTGTGCCGCACGGCAGAGCAGCGGTCAACTCACCAGGCACTTGCCGGCACGCGCCGCCGCTTGTTCTCGTGCTGCGCTTGCCTTGCGCTGAGCAGCTTTCATCGGTGTCGGAGGCGCTGCTGACGCGGCACGCGACGCACTGCCGCGAGATGAGCGAGGCCCTGCAGGCGCGCTTCCAGGACGTGCTCGTGTCCCTACAGAAGAAGGTATGCGGCAGCACCAAAAGTGCTGTACATACGGCACATGCCCTTGTCTGGTGCTTTTCACCAGGTGGACAAATCACCCCACAGGCTTCGGCCTGGCATTTTGCCCCGGCCACGGCAGTATCTGGGCTTAGCAGCCTTTCAGGTTTCTTTCACTTATTAGTACTGTAGTAATTGTGCATCATTCCTAGCCCTTTCATACACTACTACTGTAGGTACAGCATGGACGTGCTCGTGTCCCCCCAGAAAAAGGTTCGCAGCAGCGCCAAAACTGCTGCACGTCTAGCACGTGCACTTGACTTTTGGCGGCACCGCGCAAGTAACCCCTGTTGGTATCGGTGCTCTGCACCATCCCAAGCCCTCAAGGACACTGACCTGCGTTTGTAGGTGTGCGGGCTGCTCTGGCAATGCAGAGATGCTGATGCCGGGCATACACCGCCGGCACAAGAGGCAGCACATGGGTCACCCCTGTACTGAACCATGCGCATACAAGCTCTTAGATGTGCTGGTTGTGTGACTGGCAAGTGCACCTGCTACTGGTACAGTGCTACTAGCAGTATACTGAAGGGTACACCTGGTGCTCTCGTATGACCTTGTGCCCGTGGACAGCCGCACACCAAAGGGGAGGTGTTGGCGCCGGAGGATCAGTACTCCCCAAGCTGCAATATACTTCGAAGTTCTCCCCTTGAAGTATTATACTTCTGAAGTATGTGTTTTACATACAGAACTGTCTACAGGCATTTACTACATGTTGCCTTCCTATACTGAAGGACACACCTGGTGCTCTTGTCCGCCCTTGCAGCCGCACACGATAGAGGAGGTGGTGGCGCTGGAGGAGTACGTGCGCGCCGTCGACGGCGAGACCGCACTGCTGCGCGCGGGCATCGAGGAGATGAGCGCGTGCAACGACCTGCTGGACGCCTTCGGCCACCGCGTGCCCCTGGACCACTGCAACAACAGGTGCGCAATGTCTTATACTGCTGTAGTACTTCGAGTCTACGCGCACACAATACTGGCACGTCCTTTTGTTCAAAAGGCTGTATGCAGATTTACGCCTGCAAGCGACCTGCTGGCACGCCTTCGGCCACCGCGTGCCCCTTGACCACTGCAACAGCAGGTGCGCGACGTCATATACTTCGAAGTGCTACTGTTATACTTCTGGAGTATGTAACTGTGCGCATACAATATTGGCAAGCCCTTTTTTTTGAAATGCCGTTTTCGTATACCGTATATACAGTTGCAACCACCTGCTGGACGCCTTCGGCCACCGCGTGCCCCTGGACCACTGCAACAATCAGGTGAGATGTCATATACTGCTGTAGTACTTCAAAACAAAGAGTATACATACGTACAACTACGCGCACACAATAGTGGCACACCCCGTTTGTTCAAAAGCTGTATTCATAATTTCATGTACAAAGTACCACGCGTAGTACACGCTTTCAATACATTGCAGGTGGACAAATCACCCCACACGCTTCGGCCTGGCATGTTCCCCCAGCCACGGCAGTATCTGAGCTTAGCAGCCTTTAAGGTTTCTTTCACATTCCACACGCCTCGTATGTCACCTCTGGACCACTGCAACAACAGGTGCGCAAGGGCACAACTACTGTAGTGACGATCACAGCGTGTTCATGTGAATTATGCGCTGTATATCGTGTTTTAGGGTGTAGGAATACGCTGGTACTGCCACAACCCTGACTGGCCAGCCAGTCCCCCATCTGCAGCCGACGCTTGGCTTGGATGTGTACAAGCACAGCTCCCTGCTGAGAGCAGCCTGCCTGCACCCAAATGCTCTTGCCCGATCAGCATTTAGCAGCTGTTCAGGCGTGAACGTTGCCCTGGGCCTATGAAGTACAAGCTGCAAAGGTGCGTTTCACAGCCGCCGCCGTCACACCAAGGGGGCCCGCAGCGCCACACAGCGTGAGCCGCAAGGGCGCTGCGCATGGGCGCAACCCTTTAACTTCAACTCACAACTTCAACTTGAAACTTCAACTCTGCGGCCGCAGGTGGACGACGGCAGGCTGGCCACAGCGGCTGGCGCAGGCTTGTGAGGATACGGCGCACCTGGCGCGCCAGAGCCGCGTGCTGTTTGCCGACGAGATGCAGGGCGCGCAGGACAGGTTTGAGCGCACCGTGGAGCTGCTTCAGCTCGAGGTGAGCCCTGCCGCCGCCACCGCCAGCGGCGCTGTGGGTGTGTCTGGTGCTGGCGGGCGGGGCGCCCCTCTCCCGCTGACACAAGCTGGGTAACGGTATTGGATGGGCGCGCTGTGTGGGGGGGGGGATGCGTTGTGTGAGCTCGAGAGGGAGCATGCTGTTGGGCTGCCGCAGCGGGGCTGCCAGCAGAGCCAGTGTGGTATGGAGCACTCAAATGCATGGAGCCAGTCACATCGCATTGCATGGCACCCATGCCCAAGAAGCGGTTGTGAGCGCCATAGGCCGGCTGCAGCTCGGCGTGCATGGGCACTAACACAATGTTGCTGCTGCCGCCGCTGCCGCCGCCCCGCCGCCGCCGCTGCCGCCGCCCCGCCGCCGCCGCTGCC
>JAULBY010044265.1:0-12877 GCA_032358315.1 Ophiocytium majus
CTTGCTGTGGCTGGGGTACTTAAGCAGTGCACAGTTGAAGTTGTAGTACACATGAAGCAGCGAACTTTACCAAGCTTGGTAAAGTTCGCTGCTTCACAGGAGCGCCGGCAGCCGCTGAGCCGCGGCCGCCCGCGCACTGGACGGTGAACCACTGCTCAGCAGAAGCACAGCTGCTGACAGCCAGGACTTGCAGCCAGAGGGCGAAAGAGCAGCGGCAGCAGCAGTGCTAGTGCAACAAGAGGCACAGGCGGACTGTAGCGGAGTTCTGCACAGCATGACCTAAGCCAGTACAAGCAGCCTGGTTCCAGATCACACATGCCAGTTTGAAAGGCATGGCCACACAGCCACACTGTCAGTAGCAGAGTCGCACACATGCACCTGCGTAAATGACATATGTCTTGGGAGACCCCTTGGGGTGTGGTACTTTGGGTCAGCGTAGCCTCTTCACACTGCTGTGCTGGCTTGTAGGGTTTGACATGACTGAGTGGCGAAGTGACAAACACCAGACCTCTAGGACAGAAAGTCCGTGTCCATCCGCTGAGCACCTGCTGCTCAGCGCAAACTTCGGCTTGGCTGTCACACACGGTGACGATCCAACTTCCGGTGCATGCAGCAGCAGCAGTGGCCGCCAGCGCCGCAGCTGCGCGGCCGCGGCAGCCGAGCAGCTACTGCTCAGCCCAAGGGCTTAGCTGCAACATCCCAAGTTGAAGTTGCGAAGAACTGAGTTTCGTTGTGCACATGTGCAGCAGCAGCAACGGCCGCTAACTCCTAGTCCTGCTGCTGCGCGCTGCGGCCAGCGCCGCGAGGGGGGCGCACACCGTCTTGTGGTGGTCTCGCCAGTGCGCCGTCTGGCACTGGCGGCTGCAGTAACGTGTGAAACCGCACCTGGCACATGCGCGCAGCTTGGCAGGGCGCCCGGTGCTGCTGGTTGCCTCAGCCGCCTCCCTGACCAAGACCGTGTAGCACCAGGCGCACCAAGTGGGCTTCGTGCAGTCGTGCTTCACACACGGTAGTGTGCCGGTGGCAATACACAGCTCCAGCACCGAGTCCGCCTGTTCATTTGTGAGCAGCGATGCACAGCAGCGCTTAGTCATGGCGGCGCTCGCGCCAGCAGTTGTGTTGACAACAAGAGAGCCAGTGATAGTGGTGTGGTGGCGCAACAGGGGCGGTGACACTGACGGCATTGGCAGCGCAGCTGCTATGTGCGTGTGGCACCTGCCCAGCCAAGGGGCTAAGTGGCGTGCCACTAGGTGGTATCGTCGTATGCAACGTGTTATAGCAGGAAGTTCAAAACACGCTCTAAGTTGTCCATAGGTGGGTGTGTGCGACGGTGCTCAGCGGACGCAGCCACTTAGCAAGCGCAGGCTGTAGCTCTACCACTGGCACTTGCACGTTGTTGCGCCACTGCCACAAGCGCGGTATTGCCACCCACAACGCCACTTCCAGCCTCGAGGGAAACTGCAAGTGCCACAGTGCACTGAAGGATGATTGTATGGATTGCATGTCTGGACACGCCAGCATGACTGCATTAGTTCCTAGTTCAAAGTTTTTGTGAGTGCTTCAAAAGCAATACTGCCAGGTGCAGAAGTATTCGTTTGTGTAATGCCGAGTGGAGTAAAAGAACGGCGACCACCAGCGCGGGCAAGTCGCCAGTGCATGTTCTTGCGACAGGAGCTTGCACTCGTGTACGGCTCATGCATGCGCGCGCCGCCATGCCGCCTCGTGTGAACGCACGGATACCACCCATTACCACATCCACAGCGCAGACTCAAGCACTGCGTCACAAAGTCTCAGCTACATGTGTGTGGAATGGTGCAGGATCTCCAGTAAAGCACCCACCTGCGAGCTGAAATACAGCTCATTGAAAGGCATGTACCGCGCCAGCATCACCTCCAGCCTGTCTCCCCACTCCTCCCCTGCCAGGGCCACAGCCGCCCGCAGCGCCTCTGGTGGCGGCACCCTCTTGTCCGCCCCGCATCCGCTGCTGAGCACATTTGCCGCTACCTTTAGCAAACTCGGTGACAAGGCGGGCATGCGTGCCAATCAGTGGCGCGTGCGTGTCTGCGCACGTGGGGCCGCCAAAACACCCCGCCGCCACGCACTCTAGGCCCGTCAGCCGCTGCAGGAAAAACGTGGCGGCGCGCGCCAGCAAGCCCGCCTGTGCGCGCGCCTCGCCGCGTGCCGCTGCCTCCTCCGCAAGCTTTGTGTAGACCTTCGCCAGCCGTTGCAGCGCCACCAGCGCCGCGCCATTGCTGGGTGCCAGCTCGCGCCGCGAATCCGCCAGCACGCACTCCAGCTGCGACTGCAGGGCGCCCAGGTCGTGCTGCGGCGTTGCACCGACGTTCACAGCTGCAGCGTGCCACAGCTCGTGATTGCGTGCGTCCAAGCAGAGTAGCAGGATGCGCTCCTCAGCCGTCGCCCCACCCGCGCGCGCCACGTCCAGACCACATGTGTCGCACGAATAATCCAAAAGGTGGCTGGTATGCGTGTTGTGGTTGAACGCCGCCGCTGCCTTCAGGCGGGCGGCAGCGATGCCGCCGCATGCGGCGCGCGGGCACGGCACTCCCTTCACAGGGTCGGGCGCCATGCAGCGCGCGCACATGCACCCCCAGCCGTCGCCACTGAACGCGTGCGCGAGCAACTGCTGCTTCGGTTTCACGACTCCGGCATTTTAGAACGCGTTCATGGTCACAGGTTCGCCGGTGCGGATGGGCTGCAGCGCCACCAGCGTCATGCAGCCGGGCAAGTTTACCGGCGTCTGCATGGCGTTGGGGTTGCATGCGCGCGCGGCGAAGCCGCACCGCGCCAGGATGACTCTGGCGCGGGTCGGGTGCCGCGCCGTCGAGCCCGGCGGCGCGGCGCGCACCACCACCTCAGTAAGGACCGCGTTGAGCGCAACGGCCATGCGCACAAAGTCCTCGGCGCTGAGGGTAACGGCAGCGAGGTCAGGCCGCTGACACGCATCCTGCAGCAGCTCCGCAGAGTCGCGCATCAATTCGTGTTCGAAGGGGCGTGTGCCGGCGGCGTCGGTGACCAGCGCGTCAAGGGCCTGGCGGGCAAAGCTGCCCTGGGTCAGCTGCAGCGCGCGCGGGAGCGCAGTGTGCGGCGGGTCGTCGGTGCTGCCCAGATCGAGCAGCGGCGCCTCCCGCATGACCACCTGCAAGCGCGCAGCCGTCATTTCCATTTCCTCCTTCAGTGTTTTCTGTTTTCTCATGTAAAAGGTCTAAGATGTATTGGCAAAACACTACTCCGTGGCACTGAGGTATGCGCATAAATCATGTGGAGCCGTTTGTTGGATGCGCACTGACTTAGGCACGAGTGTCTACTGCATGCCTTTTACCAGCAGCTAACCGATGGTCCACAGACTGTGAAACTCTTGGAACTTGTGGTGTGGCAGCTTCATGAAATCAGCCATATACTTTGAAGTACCAAATACTTGAAGTGAAACACCACATAAGTGTACTTCAGCATAAGCTCGCAGGGATGAGCTGGTGCTGCTGCTGCACCGCCAACAGTGCAATACGCTCTCCGGCTCCACCAGTGGTGGCACAGGGCACATCAAAATAGCTGTCAGCCACAACAACCACCCCATTCATCCACGTTAGTGCTCTTACACACACTCTTGTATTCAACTCCATTCAACCTCATGATGTAAAACATGTGTGCTGGCACGCATTTGGGTAAACCATGGTGGGGTGGCCACAGGCTTACCTCTCCGGTCTCAAACCCGCGGGTAGCCAGCAGCATCTTGTACTGCTGCGTGGGAGGGTCCTCCCCCCTCGGCACAGGTTCCCACCACTTGGTCAGCGGATGCCACCCCACACACACGCCATCCAGCTCCTCCAGGTATGGCAGGTGTTCGGGCAATGGTGGTACGCGTGAAAGTGGCGGTGGCGGCACAGCCCTGGCCTCACAGTTCTTCTGTCTTGCCCTGTTGTTTGGCATGTCGCAGGCTGCTGCTCTGAGAGGCACCCGATAGGTCGTTGAGCCCAGACCTGCTGAGGCGGGGCAGCATGCCAGGGCGGAAGCCGCCGGGTATGTGCTCGACTGCTCAAAAACAAGTGGCTGCTGCTGCGCACGTGCCGTCAAAGTGCCAGTCAATGCCTTCAAGGGCTGACGATGCTGCACAAAGTATAGGCTACTGAGCTAAGACCAGCAAGGCTTTCTCCAGTGATGCTGCCAGAACTCGGCTGTGCGCGCTGCCATCGGCAACTCACACGCACAACTGCAGACACCCAACTCCAAGCGGGGCCTTGCTTAGGGGCACAAATGCAGACATCCAGCACCAAGCAGGCACAAGCAGGACCATCAGGTGGGGCAGGACACACCTTAATTGTAGTTGGTCGCGACAGCGCCGTGGGGCGTGCAGCAGGTTTCTCCGGCACTCACACCTTCTGCAATTGGCCACAAGAGTGCCCCCCAGGGAACGGTTGGGACAGTGCGCAACCTCGCACTTAAAGATTTCTTCGGCAGCAAACAGCAGGGGGCAGTGCCGACAGACTACAGCCTCCGCAGCTCCCGTGAGCTCGCACCGTTTAGGATTTTACTTTGCTGTCCCAGTTCAGCAGACGCTGGCTTTTCGCTGCTTGGTGCTGCCGCTGCTGCCGCTGCTTTGTCGTGCCGTCGTGCGCTTGGTCTGTCCAGCGCAGGGACGAAGCAGCTGGCTGCCGAAGGATCGTGGCCGCTGTGAGCACGTGTGACACGGCGTGTGTGTGTGTGTGTGTGTTGGTGCGCTGGACTTGAAGGTGGATCTTTTGCCGCGCCCCGACTTGAAGTCGAAAACCTGCACTGACCCTCGGCACACAAGGTCACCACAGCAAAGCGGCAACGATCCTTCAGCACCTGCTGACTGCCATCAGCTGCTCAAGAACGCCTTGCACGCGAGGGGGCGCACTTTTCCGGGCGCACTCCGTGGGGCAGGCTTCTCCACTGGAAGGTTGTAAACTGGTGAGAGAGCCCCAGAGCAATCACGGTCAGCACGCTGCTCACGACGCTGTCGCTGCCTGCCAGGCGTCTGCCGTGCCCCACCCGAGGGTCCTGTTCGTGCCTGCTTGGGACTGGATGTCTGCGGTTGTGCGCGTGGGTTGACCATGGCACCACGCACTGCCGACTTCTGGCAACATCAGTCACGAACGCCTTGCTTGTCTTAGCTCAAGTCCATGGGGTAAGCCTCGGCGTCCCAACTCCCCCCCCCCCCCCCCTCTCATGCGGAAATGAGGTGGGGGTGCCAAACAGCACGTATTTTGAAAAAGTATTATCTCACGAATGTGAGCGAATTAACACCCGTGAGTATAGCCAATGACCTGGGCACGTCGAGATCTGTTCAAATCCGCAGTCTTTGGGTGCAACCCATAGGCACCCCCTCCTCACGCCGGCGCTGGCCGCCTCTGGCATGGCCGAGGCATGGGTCTAGCGTGGCACCTGTTCATCGCTGCTGTCCTGTTCGCAGTTCGCAGTCACTGTGCTGCCGTCAGTGTTGGCGTGGAGAGCCCTCGTCCACCGGTGAGAGCAGGAACGATGTTGGATGGGGGCACAGGAGCGGGAGCAGCTGCGGTACAAGAGCGACTGCCGCAGCAGCACCCGCAGCAGCAGCAGCAGCAGCCGTCGCTTGATCTGTGCTGCGTGTGGTGCAAAGCAGCGCACCCCTCTGGTGTCCTGCTCTCCTGCACGCCATGCCGTTTTGGCGTTGACGGGGCCGCCAACCTGCAACCAGTGTGCTCTACCTGCAACGACCAGGTGCACAGCAATGGCGGGGAGTGCGGAGTGCGGCAGCCTTTGCTGGCACCCCGCCCGTGCGTAAGGCGGGGCTGTGACGAGTCCGCTATTGTCTTCTGCGGGCCCTGTGGGCAGCACCTGTGCGGCACGTGCTCTGCCATCTTGCATTCACAAGCTGATGCTAGCGGACATCACCAGGTGTCGATGAGTGTTGATGCTGCTCTCTCAGGTGGGTCACATTTGCAACTCAACTGCCGCCAGTGGCCCTGCTTTGCCTACTTGGTGAGCAACTTATAATCTCATAGTGCTGACACGGTGCACTGACTTGTGATGTTGTTCTTGGCTGTGTTTGTGTTGGCACATGTGCAGCCGCTCTCTGTGACTACGAGGCAGGCCTAAACGCGTATGCAACCATTATGCAGGGCGAGTTCGCACATTTCAGCATCGTACGCAAGGCCGGTATGCCACAAGATGGTAGCCACATTGCCCTCTGTGGCGCCTTCGAGATCGTTTGCCATTGCTGCAACACCAAGCTGGCACCTGGAGGCACGCCCGACTTGAGCGTCCACCCGCACGCATCTTTGCACAACTTGAGACGCAAGCACCTGAGCACCAAAAAGCATGAGACTAGACATGCAATGTGCAGGGTGTGCCAAGCTCCGCGGCCCGCTAGTGGAGGCGCAGGACCGGAGCCACCACCATCACAAGGTGAGCTGGTTAAAGTGTGCAAGGCTGGACAGTTGTCGCGCCAAGCCCTGTGCAATTGCAACGTCCTGCAGTCACTCATCTTGCTGTATCACTGACGTTCTGGCTACGTGTGTACCAGCCCAATCGTTCCTTGATAAGTTGAACACAGCCTTGTTGCATGACATGACCATGTATGCCGGCTTCATAGGGGTACCAGCTGCTGAGCAGTTCGGTGCTGCAGCTGCTGAGCAGCTGCACCCCTGCTCAGCGGGACATTAGGCCTGGGGATGTTAGGGCTGGCATCCGCACTTGACTGCCCTGCTGAGCCGCGCGCGCGTACCCTCAGTGCCAAACACCCTCCGCACTTGCCGCCTTCACAGCGGCATTTGCCACCTACTAGTAGTACTTGCAGCGTGCATGCGGTGAGTCACTTATAAACAGTTACTAACAACTTGCATTTTCTGCTTCGCTCACACTCGGCCCTGGCTTTCCACCATGTAACGATCTCCCCACATTCTCCAGAGCCTTTGGCGTCTGCTGGGCCTGTGCCGGCTTCTGCTGCCAGCAGCGAAGGTGGTGGCAGCGCCACAGCTGCTGGCGGGCCAGCCAGTGCGGCTGGCGCACGCCAGACTGCAGAAGACCGTGCATAGGAAGAACTGGGGAACCCCCTGTGCCTGGGGTTCACCGACAAGCGCCGGCGGAACCATGCAGGTGATGGGCTTGGTTTGAAATACTTCTGAAGTATACTTTGTGAAGTATACATGTACTTACGGCATAGTAATTTACTGCTGTAATACTTCTGCTGAGTGCTGCGGACAGCCCCACTACTCTGTAGTGTGTCAACTGCCTATACCTCATTTGCTGGGCAGCGTCCCCGTTGGAAGTTGCAAGAGCCGGCTCTTAACTTTGTGTTTGTTTTACGTATAAACATGGGTATTTAGCACCAGCTCTCACAACTTTGCTTCACGAAAAATGCCCTACTTATTACTTCTGAAGTATGTGCCAATCTGGTAAATAAATCATTTAATATCATCAGGTTGGAGAAGCTGTGGCTGATCAGCATGACGCCATATGTTGGTACGTGTCGTTCACAGGCTTTTGCATCAAGGTGTCTCTGCGCCAAACAGCTGACGCTGTGCACAGGTGCCAGCAGCATGCCGAGAGTGACCGCCACGTGGGTGCTCTTGCTGCTCCGGGAAAGCAATCTCTCATCCGCTTTAAGCCTGCACTGGAAGCTGGGCACGCATGGTACTTGCCACCCCGGTAAGCTCGTAGCAGCCACTATATCAACAATGGACAAGGTGTAAGCATGCAAACTTTAAGTTATGCTTGCGCGTTTTGACGCACTCACGTAGCAAAGAGCTGCCTGAGCATTGTGATATGTTGCATTTCTCGTGTGTGCTGTGTGTGCGCTTTGTGCGCTGCCAGGTCTCAGCAGCTGGACCGCCTTTGCTACGGCTGGTACCTAGACTATTTGTGCCTTGACAGCCAGTGGTACAAAGTTGACGGCGTGAAAGATTCTGCAAGACCCAGCTTCGCAAAGCGCTGGAGCATAGAGGTGTCAAGAAAAGAAGGTGACACATGCAGGCCTGCATGCTTTAAGGCCTGCATGCTTTTAACGCAGGCCTTCTTGCTTGGGGTCAAAAGGCAGCTTTACCTGTTGTTTCCCTACGCACACCTGGCATGCGTCATGCGGCGCTTGTCATGACAGCCCGATGTGATGCGGCGAACCTTGACATACCTATGGTATCATGATGTCACTGTGCAGCATGCGCTGATGATACTGCCTTTGCTTGCCTGGTTCTACTTGCATGGACGCAGTGCCACCTGCTGTGGCTGATCACCGCCGTGATGTGCAGCAGGCAGCACTTGCTGCCCTGTCACCCGCTGGCGTGGCCGCCTCTAGTGACACATCTGGAAACAGTGACTCGGAGGCAGCTGGCCCGGACACAGACGAGCCCGACTCGGATGTTGAAGTGGTGGAACCACCGCTGCGGCAGCAGGGAGCAAGGTCATACATTGAAAGCACCATTCGTCATGCCAACTGCCTCCTGGTCATGGGGAACGATACAGCTACCTTCATGCATGGTATGTGCCCCGCGTGCGCTGGTGTGCAAAAGGAGCCGGACTTCAAGGCGCGCGTGTTGAAGCAGCCCACTGCGGCAGCCCTGGCACATAAAACCGCAAATATGAGGTGAGTGCATCGCTGTGCAATATGCAATGTGCTCAGCTGCAAGTGTGCAAGGCTTCACATGGATCGCATGTGTGCATGTCCTGTCACTCATTTGCACTCAGTATGTACCAGCTCGCACTTCAAAATACTACTTCAACTGTTGAGCGAGTAAGTACGCGGCATGACAGCACCGATTTATTATAATAACTCATTACATTAGCGCTGTCGTCTGGATTGCTGTGCAGGCGGTGGATGCTGAGCGGCGCCTGATTGGCTTGCAGAGCAACTTCGCTATGCTCTTCGAGGAGGGGGGCAGCTACACCTTTTGGCTTGGCAAGGTGCAACGCATGGTCAGGCACGTGGGCAGGCGCAAGATAGAGTACCGCCTGCCTGTGGATCTGGACAGCTACGAGGGACCCGTGTACCTGGTTGCCATGTGGTACAAGGCTGTGCCTGCTGCGGGGCCGGGTGTGTATGAGCTGAGTGTTGCCGACCTGGCTTACTATGACATCAAGCACACAATTGCACCAGTGCACTTGGCGCTCCTTGAGACAACTTCATCAGAGCACCCGCATTTTGTGCTTAGTGCCAGCGACAAAGCCATCATTGACACTGCAGTGGCATCCTTTGCTGCTTCCACCCAAAAAACTGATGGGCCTGCGGCGCAGTCTCCGATTGCTGCGGCGGCAGTGCGCAAGCGGCGCCGCCAGAGTATGGAAGACGACGGCAGGCGGACGCAAACAGACGTCGGCAGAAGCGGTCGCGCACGGACCAGGGTTACGTTTAGTTATTAGTGGCCATGTAGTGCAGCGCCGTGCAGCAGCCTGAGGGCTTGGCATGCGCCTGGCCCAGTGGCCTCAACTTGGAGGCGCCTTGAAAATGGGCACTACAACTACCTAGTCCCTTCACTACAGCTGTGTAGCCGTGAGCCACAACGTTTGCCCTTCCCCCAATGTTACACACTTGTTGTAAATCATATGCGTCACTTCCAAGGGAAGGGCCAATTCACAATTACACTGGACTTGCCTGCCTTCACTGTATGGCCGCTTCCTGTGATGCATGCTTTGAAGTTCTCATTTGCACTCAATCCAACCTGTGTATTGTATCATTCTAGTCCCTACACCAACAGAATGATGTATGATGTTATTTCTGTTCAGCCGCAGACTTAAATTCATCTCAAGTTCAGGTTGGCATGTAGGTTGGCACCACCCTTAGGACCAGCCAGGCTGAGGCTGATGCCTGCAAGTGCCACGCCGGGGGCCACATACTGTATTCTGTATATTTTACACAAAGGTGCGCTCATTTCTGTATTAGACGTGCTTGTTGGACTCGTCTCGGCGAGATGAGTCCAAATATACCCTCTAATACTTTTTGGAAGTTGATAATACAAAGTAATAAAAAGTGGCCCCTATACCCCCTACTTCAAGTCTGCATGAGGGGGGGGGGGGGGGGGAGTTGGGACCCCGGGGTTTGAGGTACCCGCCGCCAAACACCACCGTTCTTGTCAAGCACGGCACTAAGATGCGTCACCTCCGTAGCGACAGCAGAGCCTGCTGTCAGCCAGTCAAATAAGCCAGGCAGTACGGCCCGTATAGCAGGTGGTGGACGTGGCCAGATCATGCGTGCACGCCTCCCCTCGTGGGCTGGTCCCGGGGGCTGGTTCGGACCTGCACCGACGACGCCGCGTTTTCTACCGCCATGGCTGCTAGCGACTGCAGCGGCCGTGTGTCCTGCAGGCTCGCTATGCAGCGGTTTGCCGGCGATCAGCACGTCTCTCTTCGCAGCGATGATGGCTCAACGCCTCCAGCCTGCTCAGCACATGGCTGTCCACCTCCAGGCGCTGGAGGACTACAAGCAGCAGCTGCTTCAAGTTTGACATAATGATTGGGCACGTCATGGACGACGCGTATCAATAAAAGGTATAGTGCACTCGCGATTTTTTAATCAAAACTCGCGTTGATTTATTGATTTGCGGTTTAGTGCGGGTTCCAGAGACCTGTCACAGGCCACATGATTCTGCATTTATTTATAAACGATACACAATGCCCTATTTGATTTAGTGCGCTCGAGTCTTTCTTTAGTGCGGGGTGCTGGGGGGGTGACACTACCCCGCACTAAGTCGCGAGACTCAGTGCACTGTACAGTATAAACTGGCATGCATGTGTATACTATACCAATTGGAAGTACATGCTTCTGAAGTACCTTGGTCTTTCTTTAGTAGAATAAGTACATGTGAAATATTTGTCATAGAAAGCGCGTGCAGTCCTGTGTTCCAGAGGAGCTGCTCCCGTCGCCACCGAGCCCCTTGCGCATCATTCTCCCCCACACCCCGCCGACAGCCGTGTACTTTAGTTCCGAGAATCTGATTCGAAAACGTCCCCAGCCATGTGTTCCCTTGGCCAACCGTATGTGCCAGAGCGCAATGCCGCCAGCACCAAGAGCCACCGCCCCTGCCAGTGGCACTGCTTCAGGCTCACGTGTCCCCGTGTCGCAATCCACCGCCACCGCCATGAACAGTCGCCTACCCTCTACTAGTGCTAATATACCACTACAGTGTAGCATACCAGAAGTACTGTGTACTACTGTAGTGTATTATTTATTTGCACTTTTGGGCGTGCAAGGGCTGACCAGCTGGAGGTCATGCACGCCAGCATGAACTTCTGCACTTACTGAAGCAATGGTATATGCGCGGTGTTGCAGGGCCCTGCCGCCCTCAGGCTGGAGTTGTGCAACGGCGGTGGGTCACCAGGGCGCTGCTGGCTGTGTCGCACAAGGCACGGCACCACTGCACAGTCGTAGAAGGCTGGAAACAGAGTGTGATTCGGGTCTCACGGCAGCGTGCGACTGCCGCAACAGGCACGCCGCCAAGCGGGCTGTTCATGCCCCACGGTGTCAGATGAATGAACTAATATGAACATGGTCAGCAGCACAGCAGGGGCGGCAGGGCCGTGCAACAAGCGACCCCTATGTAGTACTACCAGTACAGCTTCAGTATAACGGTAGTACGCTGCTTGAATCGGAAAATGCTGTGCACGCGTGCGCCAATGGAAACAGAGCTGACGACCAAACGATCGGCCTGCTCATGCAAGTTGTACTTCTGAATTACTTCTGAAGAACTTGAAGTACGTTTAATAACAGTGCGTTTTTCATAGGCATAGTCCTACTCAATGACAGGTAACACACGTGTATGTAGTACTGTGTAGACTATACAGACATCTCTGTGTATTTATAAATACCAGGCACCATACTGGCATGCTATACCATGACCTGCGTACTTGCCCAACGCGAGCTTCAAGGAAGGACCAATCGAAGACTTCGATACGCATCACAGTTGAAGTACTTGCCTGCAGTAGCTGGACACACACAACTGTAGCACATATAGACTCACCAGCAATACCATGCCTCCGGAGCAGGCCATTGGTGAGTGACAGCGTGGTAGCCAGCACATCGGCGCCGCAGTGGCTCACACAGCCATGACGTGGTCACAGCAAGCACCAAACAAGTTGGGGGCAGCAGGTCGGCTGGCCGCATGACAGGGCGTACATTTGTTGCGTTGCTTACAAATACTTCAAGAAGTATTTGTATGGTAGTTGCAGCCGGCTGGTAGTAGAAACGTACTCAAATGTGCGCCAAAGCGGTTGCGCACGCCAACAAAAACTGCTTGTGTCCGGTGTCTCAAAGCACCTGGGCGAATGCCTGCAGGGTTTGAACACAGTGACTGCTGGAATGCCAGTTGGCATTTGCCAACAATGACTCAACATGTAGGTATACAGGCTGCGCCTGCCCACAAGCGGCAGGCGATGCCGCCTTGCACACTGGTACTACAACAGAGGGACAGAGAACCTCCACCTCATCGGACACAACCACGGCCATAGGGGGGAACCAAACACTGGTAAAATATGCCCCAACATTGCACTGGCACTTTACATGCACTGTGCTGTACGTGCACCCTTACACATGGCTGCCAAAAGCAAGTGCGCAACGGAAACCAAGCCGCGCTCCTGAGCAGCCGCTGCGATTGGTCTCTGCAATTAATTACAAAAGCTTGCTCAACAGAGCAGCTTGTCCACAGCTACGTATATGCACACTTCAGCTTGCACCCGTTTAGGTGCTGCTGCTGCTGCTGCCGGCATCGTCATCCGTGGGCAGCTGCTCGTTGATGTCGATGAGGCCATTGTTGTTGATGTCTATGGCGTACGGCGGCTCAGGCGCGTCGTCGCCATTGATGATGCCATCAGCGTTGGCATCGGTCAGCGGCAGGTAGTTGGGCAGGTCGAGGACAATGTCCTGGTTGGAGTACTG